>JANHGB010017848.1:0-52294 GCA_026283785.1 Coracopsis vasa | reverse complement strand
TGGGGGTCTGGCGCGCGCGCTCCTTGCCCGCGGCGCGAGGCCGGGGCCGGGCCCGGGCGGCGAGTTACTCCGCGGGGTGGGAGGTGGGAGGGGGGAAGGGGTGCAGCGCGGAGCGAAGGGAGACGAGGAGGACGGACAGAGGGACGCACGGAACGGGTGAGAGGATGTGAAGATGGCGGAGCTGCAGATGCTCCTGGAGGAGGAGATCCCGGGGGGGCGCCGGGCCCTGTTCGACAGCTACACGAACCTGGAGCGGGTGGCCGAGTACTGCGAGACCAACTACATCCAGGTGCGGCGGGCGGGGCGAGGCGGGGCGCGCGCGGCATAACGGTCGCCGTCCACGCCTAACGGTCGCTGGTGCTGAGGCGGCCCCGGTAGGCGAGGGGGTGGTCATGGGGCACCATCACGAGGGCTGGGCAGGGTCGTGTCCTCCTCTCTACCCCGGTGTTTGCGGTGGGGCTGATTCCGGGGTCGGCGGGCGGGTGAGGGGAGCGAGGTCGTGCCACCCCCGTCCCCTTGGCGGTGGGAGGGCGACGGGCAGGTGGCACTGACTGCTGCAGCCTGGGGACTGGAGAGCTGGTTCACCTCCAGCATGAACTACCCCAGCGTGACGAGGCGTTTAGATATGTAATTGATTTCTAAATTCCATCCACTTTGTGAGCGTGTTGAATATTTATTTCGGATGGTGTCGTCTGTGTCGCTGTTTTTCGTTCTCTTCCCACCTTCTGCTCTCCTTTGCTGGTAGCACGGAGATGATGTGATAAACTGAGGAGATACTGATCTCCTGTAAATACAGCTTTTTTTCTTGTTAATTTAGAGCACAATGACATGTGTTTTATTTGGAATATACCTGTCAGTTTATATTTCCTTTCCCAAGCAGGGTTGCGGTATTTGATAGGAAGGACAGCTACCAAGTGGTAGGTGCAGGATGGAAGCATGATATAGTAGAGATGATACAGAATTAGGGAGAAGGAGATCAAGCCCAAGTTGCAGCCGCAGCGGGTGATTTGTGTTCTGACCACGCTGAAGCCAGGTTGATGTTAGGACTTTGGGTTTTTCCTTTCTTTCTCTTTTTACTAGGAAGAGAAACAAAATATTGTCAGTTTACGTTCATAGCAATTGTAGGGCCAAATAAAAGAGTTCCCCCCAAAACAAGACCCCCTAAGAAGGGTCTGAGTGTGTAGGAAAGAAAAGAGAGGGACATGGGTTTGTGGTGTCTGTGCGGAGGGAAGATACCAAGGGCCCCAGTCTTGTTTTTGCTTTCAGTCTCCTAAGTGGAAAATGCTTGTGTGTTTCCAGAAGGCAAGTAGGGATGAGATCTGTGATGAGGTTATTATGTCAGTGAAGATGGGAGAGAATGTTGAACCAGTGACAGAATATTTAAACTGCCCCTGTAAAAACAGCTCTGTTTCTTTTGAATTGTTGAATGACCAGTTGCCCTCTAGAGAGAAGACTTTGCATATTTTGGGTCATTACAAAACATGTCAATTACAGTGAAATTAGAGATGTATCTTATTATGTAATAACTTGTCCTATGTTGAAGTAGTGTGACTTACGTTCTTGAAGAGAAATATATTGAAATGCTTTCTTACAGCCATAACTTGACATACATGTATTTAGATTTATGCTTTTATGAAAACTAGGAAACTGATTTTTTCTGAAATAGGGAAGAGGAGTCTTGAAAGGCAAAACCAGATAGGAAGAAGTGGATGTAGTTTGGGTTGACTTTTTTTTTTTGTTCTTTCTCTGGCCATTTTTCCTCTGCTTTGTATAAACCAAAGTTTATAAAATCAGTGTTGAACAGCTCACTTTTATTGTTTTAATTAAAACTACAGAGGAGGACTCCATACAGTTTTGTACAAATAGAGAATGAAAAAAGGTGTTTATTACTGCAGACAGCGTTACAGTCTGTAAGGACCGTCAAATATAATAGGAGATGGAAACAGACAGATGGTGAGTGAACGAAAAGAATGAGACAGTCTTGGTCAGCCTGATGGATTCTGGCCACTGCACAGCAATTCCCTGACTGTTGGCAATTTATCCAAGCATTGTGACAACAGAGAGCTTTAAGGGGGAGGTGAGAATGGAAGAACAAGATTGTATTGTGAGTGTTGACTGCAAGGTGCAGTATGGGTCACAGCATGGACATATTTAAATTTTAAACAAGTGGTGAATGAAGGACAGCAGCAAGGCGATAGGCTCCGGTCTTTGGAATTGGCTGAGAGACCATAGAAGTGGGATTTTTGTAGAGAAGAGGTCCAGCGTGAGGGGATTCTGCATTTAGTGATGTGAGTGTCCTAGCAGCAAATCTGTCAGTGAACCCACCTTGCTTTAATGGTGTCAGAGCTACATAAACTTTTGCACAGGATCTGTATTCAAAGCTGTATATGGGAATATAACTATTGATTAGTTGGATACTGGTGATTTTGATTTTAATAATGGTTATTATCCCAAAGCTCTTATGTCAAATTAAATCCAAATTGCATTCAAAATAGTAGCCTTGGATTTTATGGTGAAGATGGGCATGTGATTTCTCAGAAGTGTGTGGAAGAGTAGTTGTCCAGAAAGTCATGTAGTGATGGGATAATTCTACTGTAATTCTTTAGTGTTTCGTTGTTGACAGGAAGTTTTGTTGTGGTTATTCTTCAGATCTCCTGGAGGCTCAGAAAGTGACTGAGACCTGAACTTAATCTGCAGGATGGTAGTCAGTATGGTGATGGGACCATTGATGTAGGCACTACACTGGCCTGTATTTGTCTGTAGACAAGCCACTCCCTTTTCTGTGTCAGTTGGTGCTTTCAGATTTTTTTGTCAAGTACAAAAATGGTTGCAAAAGTCAGTGGAGGCATAGGTCAGTTGAAGTTCAGTGCTAAGGTGAATGTATTTTTCTCTTTCTTCCCCCCTCCGGCCCCCTTAGCAATATCATAGCAGCTTCAAAATAATCAAACCTGATCTCTTACATATGGAAGTTGCTTGTAGTTCATAGTAGTAGAAGTTGTGGGAACTGCAGTTCATTTGACTTCTGCTTAAGAAGTGGAAAATCGGTTCTTTAAATTTTTGGCAGTGTTTATGCAAATTATAATTGATACTTAGCTCAATTACTGTAGCAACAGGGAATGTTACATAAATTGTTATCCTTCCCTTGAGTCTGTGATACAGTAAGTATATCAGAGCACGTCAGCTTAAAATTTTGTGGAAAATCATAGGAAATACAGCAAATATTCAATAAATGCTCCTGCAGCAATGAAAGTAAAAAAGCTACTGTTTGGGCAAAAAAAGTTTTTTCATTAATTTTTCTTTATCAATGATAGTTCTTTTTAAATTTTCCCACTGGGTAAGTCGGTTTCTCAGCCCTCTAGTCAATCAGTTACCTAGTAAGGTGATGTGCTTTTCAAGAGATACTATTCCATTAAATAGGAAAATAAATTGATGGGAGAAAATTTAAGTATAAATTTGAATACCACAGCAATTAGTTTAGTAATTTTTCTGATTATGATTCTACTTTATATAAAATTACAGTTTTTAAGCATAAATGTATAAGTTGCTCACTTTAATCTGCTTGCGTTACTACAGAAATCAAATAACTTTTCTTGCCCAAAAGGGCTGCTTCTTCAATAACTTGGAGAAATCATGGAGTTATTCCTGTGTCGTACTTCAGCTTCTGAAAGAGAAGAGGAAGATAAGCGGTTTTATTTAGGAGGATGTTTTTGTGGTATCTGACACAATGTCAGTCATGGGTTAAATTTTATTCTGCCTATTCAATGTTTTATGTACTAGTGCTGTGTTCTCTGTTACCAAGTTCAGTCTCAGTCTAAACTCTGCAACAGAGTAATTCTCTGGAATATATCATCTGATGTATTTGATACTATAAGAAAGCATATTTGCAGTCTGCATTAATGTATCTGGGTATTTCATAAAAAGCAGAGAATAGTTATGCTGGACAATGTGCTGTGTTTACAAAGTTTTCATATTCCTGCATTGTTTTTGTTCAGGAGTATCCTAAAGAAAATTTTAACTTATGATCGTGTAACAAGACCAAGCAATTATGCAAATTACTGGTATACTAACATAAACTCCAAACATTGTCTTGACCTGTCCAGTTTCTTTGAGGCTGTCCTGTGTAAGTCTATTCTAGAATAATCTTTTGTTTGTTCCTCGTGATCCTCACTTTTTAAAAAAATCAGCTTGTCATTTTGTGCAGTGCATGGAGCTTTCTAGGGTAACTGAATGCTTGTGTCTGTTAACTCTTTGTTAAAAGCATCAGAAAAAATTACCAGATGGAGGCATTTCAGCCAGGAAGTATCTAGCAGAAACAGATTCGGGTGAGGGAAGTCGTGTCACCAAAGTTAGCATGCAGAATTGAGAGAAAGGACAATCCTCTGCGCCTTGCTCAGCTTTCAGAAGGAGTGTAGGATTTCCATGTACTGTGTTGTCCAGATTCTTCTAAAAGAATTCCTTAGCTCTCTATTTCTTAGCTTTTCAAGATTATTATGCTTTACTTGTCAGCTCTAGAGACTGAAAGGGAAGAGTGAGCTTCTGATTTTACTGTCTTCATAGTCTTCAGGTTGCCATGACTGTATTGCTTTTTATATACAGAAACAGCCTTCTGTTGTTTGTGAGGGGAAGGATGGGAATGGATTTTTATTGCTGTTCTTAATATTCCATCCTTCTGGTTATTAGAAGTACCTGCTGTCAGCTCCTGCAGATAGCTTTATTTTAAACAGACATAGAGGTGAAAACTACTTGTTTCTTAGTAATTTTACTACAGTCCATAGATTGATGAGTTTCATGGTTGTTTTCCACATAGCTGTTAATTTTACTTGGACCAAGTAGCTGTAGATTTGGAAGCATCTTCCAGTAGGTTGAACAAGAGAATAAGGTTGAATAAGAGAAGAATGCTAGAATTCGCATACCGGTTTTAAATTGCAGAAATGACAGTCCTTTATAAATAGTAACTTGGTGGTTAGATCTTTAGTAATAATCTCTATTCTCTTCTCTGAAGATGTGTACCACCTTAACAAAGGCAACTCAGATTTGTAAAATATATTTAACCATCAGAAATGTGAGTATTGGAGAAGAGTTTTTTTCAACCTTTCTGTTCCTTAAGCTTGTTTCTTTTATAATTCAGCTTTGGTGAAGAGGTGATAAGAGCATTGATGGATGGAACACTTGTTCTTCAGACATGAAAGCAGATATTGATTAGCTCCAGTGAATGTTAGACCAGCACTTCAGGAAGATGCTGACAAGTTGAAACTCTTTAAAAATACTAGGAAACTAGTAAAACAGTGGTAATGGATACATAGAATCATAGAAGACATTAAGATACATAGAGAATATGCTATAGTATCTTACTTCTAAGTGCAGTGAATTAATACGTAGGTGTATCTGGCCTGCCAGGCTATGGTAGGATGTCAGAAACTGCTTGATTTTAAATTGAAATAGCATGCTGTGGTGGATTAACCTTGACTGTCTGTGAGGTGCCTACCAAGACATGCTCTCACTCTCAGTCCTCAATAGAACAACAGGAGAAAGTAAGGAAAAAAAAAGCTTGTGTGTTAAGGACAGGGACACCACACACCGATGACCGCCATGGGCAAAACCAACTCGACTTGAGGAATATTAATTTAATTTATTGCCAATTAGAAATTGAGTAGGATAGTGAGAAGCCAAAACTAAAACTACCTTCCCCCCCAGCCCTCCATTCTTCCCAAGCTCAACTTCACCCCTTCATTCCCAACTCTTCTAACTCCTCTTCCCAAGTGGTGCAAGGGAATGGGGAATGGGGCTTGCAGTCAGTTTGTAACACACTGTCTCTTCCTCTCCTTCTTCCTCACACCTTTCCCTGGCTCGAATGTGAGTTCCCTCAAATGGGACAGTCCTTCACAAAGTGCTCCAACATGGGTCTTTCCCACAGGCTGTGGTTCTTAAAGAACTGCTCCAGTGTAAGCCCTTCCCAGTGGGGAACAGACTGCTCCAGTCTGCGTCTTCCGTGGGCCATAGCTCCTGCTGGAAAACCTACTCCTGCATGGACTTCTCTCCATAGGCTGCATCATCTGCCAGGAACCTGCTCTGATGTGGGCTTTCAATGGACTGTAGCTTCTTTCAGAGCAAACCCACCTGCTGCAGCATGCAGTCTGCTCTACAGTGGTCCTTTGTTGGGGGCAGGTGGATGACCTCTGCCACCGTGGTGTTCTCCATGGGCTGCAGGGGTATCTCTGTCCAGGGTCTAGAAACACGTCTTGCCCCTTCTCCTTCTCTGACCTTGGTGTCTGCAGGGTTGTTTCCCTCACATTTTTCTCATTGCTCTCTCACAGCTATCACAGAGGCACCACCAGCATCACTGACTGGCCCAGCTTTGGCCAGTGGTGGGTCTGTTTTGGAGCTGGCTTAGAATTGGCTTAGCCTGTCGTGAGGGCAGCTCCTGATCTCTTCTCACAGAGGCTAACCCACTACCAGAACCTTGCCATGTGTCTGAAGGGGCATTACTTCAGTGCGCTCTGCATTGACATTTACTGTTGGTAAGGTTGGCAAAAACTGTTGCTTGAAGAAGAGAGTTAGCCTCCCTTGCATTATCAGGATATATAAAAAGAAAAGTCTGCGGAAGTGACGCCAAATATTTTCAATATGTATGGCAAATATAGGAAAAAAGTACTTGAAAGTGTGTTGCTTATATGTCTTTGATTCTAATTTTCTGAAATTAAATTTCATGGTAGTAGTTCAGTCTATATATGCCCATCAGAGTTGTAACTATATTACATGGTTGCACCAATTATTATTGTATGTCTCTTTTTATTCAAGGTTTACAGTGAGCTTGTTGTTAGGTTGGTAAGTTTAGCAATAATGTAGGTATAGGACCGTCTTGTCTGTTTCCTTTTAAGTGAGTCAGTATAGCTGGCAAAGTTGGTGAAGTATTTATCACTCAACCAGTCTAGTTTTCCTTTGCATTAACTGTGCTGTGTTTTGCCAGGAAAGCTAATTTAATACATTTATAGTGTTACAAGTTCAACCTGGAGTTCTGGAAGAGTGAGATTGATTCTGTATTGAGTGGATGTGGAAATAGCATAAGCCATTTTATTGGTGGTAATGGGACTTGCTGATGGTAATACTGTATTGTATAAGTGCAAAAATACAACCTGTAAATTTGCAAGTAGCTAATAAAAAGTAAGTATTGTGACCTTAACTGTTAGTTACAAGTGGTATTTTAATTGTTCTCTTTTTTAGTTTGTTTTTGGATTGTGGTTACTGAATTACATTGCTCAAGAATTGTAATTCCAAGTATCAAGCTTCTGCATCCTACAGTTAATAAGCTCTCTAAAATTTATTGCCTGTTGCTCATGTTTTACTTGCATTTGCAGTCATTAATCTTTGTGGTTTAGTGCTGTAGGTTTTAAGGCAGGAAGTGGTTTACCACCGTGGTACACCCTGTAAGAAAAGTGCTTCTCCAGTCAGTGCTTTAAGCAAGTGATATCTTACTCTGTTATGTTCAAGACAATATTTTATTGAAAAATGTATTTATTTAAGTACCATGTTTTGCAACTAATTTTCGTTAGAGTCTACATCTACAGTCTGCTGGCCCGTTTATCTTGAACTTTGTTTTCAAATATTGTGTTTTCATGCTTAAATGTGCACCTGAAATTAACCTCTTGCTTAGTAATCTAAGTTTTGTAAATTTTGTTGGATACCTGTACCTGGAACTTTAGACATTGGGCTACTCGTACTTTATGAAACAAAACTGCATGTCAGTAGATGAAGCATGTAATCACAGCATGCTGAATTTAGGTGCATTTCTTCTTTTCAGGGTTCTTGCAGGTTAGGTTGTCTTGAAGTGAAATTTTGTTTTGTGAAGTGAAATTTTGTCTTGAAGTGAAATTTTCTTGACTAATATGTTCTTGCAAATGAATTGTGCCTTTTTCAGTGAGAAACCTTAATTTTCTGGCTCCCAGGTGCAATGAGCAAGTTGCTCTGTCAAATTTATAGTGATACGCTCCGAACTAAGGACTCCACTTTTCCTGCAGCTTATTTCCCAGTAGATGTCATTGTAATATCTATTCTTAATGGTCTTTCAGTTTGAAATATAAGTGCTTGTTTTATTGTTATTTGCTTAGTGTTACTGTAGTGAAGTTGTTTTATGCTCGGTTAATTGTGGGGTGAGGAACAAATATTACTTGGTTTGGGTAGCCTGTGTGTTGGTTATACACATAGCCAAAGCTAGTTTTGTGCTGAACTCGTAAATCTAGTATTTTTTGTTAAAGTTAAAAACTCTTCTAGGTATATGTGGATGTTTTTAGTAGAGTATTTTGTAATTTTGTTGTGAATTTACTGCTTTGATTTTTATGAACTCTGTCAAAATTCTTGGGAATAACTTTGGGGTCTTTTATTTATTTCTGAGCTGTTTGCTCTTCTGTCAAAGTTGATTTATACTATAGATAATACCCTTTTTAAAAACTGTAATCTCAGAAGAGCAGATCATGGCTATTAAATTGCTATTTCAGCTGATACTATTAACAGATTTTAGGGAAGCCTGAGATGGTTTTGTTTGAAGAAGCTTATTTCAACCTGCATGCCATCGTTAAATGGATTTTAATTCTTTTCTATTTTCAGTTTTATTTGCATGAATAAATGAGATGCGGAAGAGATATTTCCTACATTGTGAACTACTGTTCTTTAATGTTTGCATGACTATCTGTCATATGATTAACTCATATGGCATGGAAATAAATAATATAGCAAGATGATAATCATGATTTTTGATGTTTTATGGGAAATGTTTTATGAGCTAATTACTGGGATGTTGATAAACATTGTTAGAAAGCAGATATTAATTTCTATTATTCTTTTTGATAAAAGACTAGGCTAAGCCTTGTAAGAATTTCTGTGAGATTTTGTTGTTTAGTGTTAATATAAAGAGGTTCACTGGTTTCAAAGAAGGAGAAGAAAGTGATTTAAATTTGGATTTTAGTGAAGTAAATCTTTCTATCATAGCTACATGGAATAAGAATTAAGAATTTTTGCTTTGTACCTTATGAGAGGAAGGTTTGAAAAATGTATTTACTTGTCAAAGTTTCATGGATGGGATTGTAGGTTTTAGAAGACTGCCCAAGTCTTTTCAGCAGTGAAGGGCAGATAGCAATTTTCTCTTTGTCCAGTGCATCACCAGCTGGGTGGCTCTGGCAGTGGCTCTAAATTTTGTGCTGGGTGCGGGAATACTAAGAAACGTTCTGATCGAGATTTATGAAGGCCTGCCCTGACTGACAGACTAGTGTTGAAGTGTTGAGATTGAATGGGCTGCTTGCTGGACCATCCTGAAGATTATTTTTTTTCTTTGTAGATTTGAAAACTTGTATTTAAGATTAAGTGCATAAATTATTCCTCTTACCCACCTAGAAGTGTTTGGAACGTAAGGTGTCTAGAAATTAAAGCAATGCCTATCAAAACTTGCAAATATTAGGCTTTGCTGCTGTTTAGGTGCAAGATTGCTGAGTTTATCTACCATCTTTCTGCTTCTATTCTAATTATGTCCTTGTCCTGGGTCTTTTCCTTATGTGATCATTTGTGAGCCCGTTCAGTTAGCTAAACCAACAGAAAACTAACTAGGACAAGAAAAGCATCATTGCTTTGCTCAGTGATGGTGAAAGTGTGAAGCGAGGGAGGAGGTGGGAATGAAGTAGGGAAAGAGTGGGACCACCCCTGACAAGGGCAGTGAGCTGTTAGATGGACTATTCTAAGGTAAGAGAGAAGTTCTTCAAGATACCAGGTTATTTCAAGCTTTTTGCAGCAGCAGTGCTGCTCTTTGGCCCTCAAGGTTAGTAGTGGAAATGTCAGGTGTTGTTTCTGCCCCTTAGTGGAAACTTGTTAAACATGAAAGGGTCATGACAGATAACCTTTAGGTAATATGTGACTTTTGAAAGCAGAATTGTTGCTTGTCTTTCTGTAAAGCCTGTCTCACAGAACAATCAAAGTCTGTTCTTGGTATTGCTGTTCTTAGCAGACGGGGATATATAAACGTAACTGAAGTGGTATTTTTGAGTATGATTTCTTTTCAAAGAGAAAATTTTAGTCTGTTTAACAAACAAAATATACAAAGCCATTTATTAGTGAGTAGTTTAGTATGAATTCAAAGCAAACTAATTTGTTTTAATAATAATCATTATATAGTATGTGTTTGTAGAATGCAAATTCTCAAAGTGATTTTGAATTGTGTTCTTTTAAATGTTAAGTTTGAGAGGTGTTGGGTGTTGCAGAGTTTGTAATTCACTCTAATTTTTTTTTTGCTAGGTGGCAAGTTTGTAAGTTGGCATGAGAAGTGGTGCTAGTTTATAGCTTTATATGTAAGGCAGAATCTTTACTGCAGACTGAAAAAGTTTGTCTACCTACTTTTTTGCTGGGTAAAAACCACGGGTCTGCTGCCACTTGTGGGGAATGTAAGTATGTTAAATATCCCAAATTAAATGGCTGTTTGGGATCAGTTAGCACAAATTTATCTGTCTGGAGTGCAAGG
Organism: Coracopsis vasa; assembly: GCA_026283785.1. Classification (NCBI taxonomy): domain Eukaryota; kingdom Metazoa; phylum Chordata; class Aves; order Psittaciformes; family Psittacidae; genus Coracopsis; species Coracopsis vasa. The sequence goes on along the minus strand of JANHGB010017848.1, from coordinate 41,796 downwards.
GGTTGGAGGATGAGCACAAAGTATTTAGCCAAAGGGAGAAAAAAAATCCCTTTTATGTAATAGAATACCATGCCATTATGGAAAGTTTACAGTAATTTTCACTATTTATAAATATATCTAAAAGGAGAAGTTGCCAACCTCTTATTCCCCACACTGCTAACAGCAAAATAGGAGGCTGAGATGGATGGTGGATGTAAGAGATTAAAAAATGCCTGAAACCTTGAAAAAGGGGCTGTTGTTACAGAGAAATAATAAATTATAAGAATATGCAAATGATGTTGTGAAGAGTGTGAACTGTGTACACTGGTTTTCCACTTTTCTTGGATAAAGTACAGGGGTACTAAGTTTAGTTTGATAGGTAATGTTACTTAATCTGTGGAATTATTGCTATGAGTTAGGGTTTAGGATTTTACGGTGTTCTAAGAAAGGCTAGACATTTTAAATAAATAATGAGAATGTAAGCAGTTTTATATTCTCTTTCATATGTTTTTCCCCTGCATTTATTCTGAATTTGTTCATGATGGCTTTTTATGCCCATTAAATGAAATGTTTTGTATTGTCCACTGTAATCCATTTCACTGGGCTATTGGAAATACTGCTTCTATTTAATACCATATTTTCTGTATCCTGAATACCATATATCCCATATTCTTTGAAATGCTTACTGCACAGATTGGTGTTGGTTTGGCATTCCAAGGAGAGGGATTAATTAATTAATTAAATTAATTAATTAATTAAACTAATTAATGTGTCAATTAGTTCATGTCAGTTAAGTAAGATCTATATAAATTTAATTTGTGGGAAAGATTGAAGATTTTTATATGGCAGAGTATATATGTGAAATAGTGAAATTAGCTGTTTTTTCCCACCATGGCTAATAACTAGAGAACTGGGAGTGAATGGAGTTGCAGAGAAGCATAAAACTGTGACATTACATTTATTTGTTATTTATGATAAACCAGCGTGAAGTGTTTACTGATATACTTCTCAGTTTTCTCACTTTATTCAGGTGTTGGTGATCTCGGAAATCATCTTCAAAGATTTAGGCTTGTTTGTGTTTGTGCCCTTAGGGAAATGATGCCCATGGAGTAACTGAAGGGGCAGAATGATTGAGCATGCAAAAGCTCTGAGTAGCAGACTGAATGAAAGAGTGGTGTGTAGTCAGCCTAAACTAGTGAGGATGTTGTTTTTGCAGCCTTTTTTTGTCAGGTTCTCAGTTCATTGTCATAAGAGCAGTCCTTTCCCAAAAGAAAAGGGAAATTATTTCTGACTGTATGTATGTGTATGTTTAAATCAATCAGTTTGGATGACGGAAGACGTAAAGTTATCTGTAGACTCTTGATTCTCTGTTACAGGTGTCTAATAGTGATAATGGTTAATTTAAACCATCTTCAAATTGAGGGCACTTCTATAACCACTTGATGGGATGAGTTAATAGAACTATTGTAAATCATTACCATGTTGTGATCTGCTTAAAACTTTATTATTATTTTTTAATACATATGTGGTCTTTATTTTAGTCAATAATTTCATATGTATTACAAATACAGTAGGATGAATCCAGTTTTGATGACTGAAGAAAGAGGGAGGGATAAAAATTTAATTTTTTTCTCATTTGTATGCATAAGCCTCTAATAATAGGAACCAAATACAGAGAGCCTGGGAAACAAAAATTTTCACTGTAATGAGCCTGTTGTAAACATTTTCAGCATAGTAAGACCCTCATTTAAGTAAGGCTTATAAAGTCTATGTATTATGCAAGACAAGCTCTTACGAATTGTCTCACTTGAGCAACAGATGGATGACTAATGCAGAGATATAAATTATTTCATTGTTTATAGATATATAAAACCAATTTTTTTCATGAAATGGGCAGGTGAGGAATACAGTGCCAATAATTGACTTGTCTTCTAGAAGGGCTGTATTTTAAAGTACTATAAAGAGAAGGGGATTTTGCCTTTGCTTATTTTCTTACACTGAAAAAAAGATAATATTTTTCTTGTATTCTACCTTCCATGAACTTTTCTTACCTTTTTTATAGTTGTATCTTGTGTTAAGGATCCAGAGAAGAATGAGATTTCTTTACCCCTGCTGAAGGTTCAAAGTATTGTATTTTACTAAATCTAGCTTCTTTTATAAGCAGCATGCTCAACGTCTTTGTAGTCAGAGTATAATCTCAAATATGATTTTTTGTGTGACATGGTATCTTAAAAATGAAAAACATACTTAAGGAAACTTATTTCTTTTCAGCTTTAAATAAATTATACAAAAAAAAACCCCAAAAAACCACCCAACAAACAAACAAAAAAAACCCAAACAAAAACACAAAAAAACAACCCGAAACCAAGCAGCATTTTCTTCCATTTTCTGTGATACCCTTAAGGCTGCATAGTGATACTGGCAGCAGTTGGAGTTTCTCTGGACCTGTCTTTTTCTGTAAGCAGTGTGATGTGTTTTATCATTTGAGAAAGAGAGCTGTTCTGGAGCTGATGCACAAGCTTTAGATCTGAAGTTTGCTTTGGCGATCTGCTGCAGTTACCATACGGGTATGATTTCAATTCTCCTGATGAAGGGGACCAAAATGCACTTTTTGTTTTTGAGGGAGAGAAATGATAGTCTTCCTGTGGTGTCTTTTTTTAGCTGATTTGACCTCAGTTTTCAGGCCTCTTGGCATTACTCTGTGGTAAATGTGATATTCAGTGGACCCAGGGCAGCTCTGAAAGGCTGAAATTTTGAAAAAGATATTTGTTGTTTAGGTTCTGTTGGAGAGGTTAAGATGTGGAGATTGAAATGTGAGGACTACTGGTGTGGGTGGTTTTTGTGGGTGTTTTTTTTTCTTTCCATTTAATATGTATTGTGTTAGTTTGTCAAAGTGGGATTTTTTTGTTTGTTTGGGTTTTGGATTTTTTTTTTTTTTTTGCTGAGCAGTTAGTTTCTTTTCATTACATGCGTTTTCACAAAGTAAATCACAACTTGAGCAGGCAACTGCTTCTACCTAATTCTTTTGGTTTTAAGTAACACAGCTCTTATGTGATATTGTTAATCTGTAGATCTCATACTTTACCAATCAGGGTAAGTACTGCTTTTACTTACAAAGAGAGTGGAAGGAGCTTTTTTCCAAGGACTTTTTGGTCTGGATTTCATAGGCACTTAAGGCTGTGTTTGAGCACAGTCCTTCAAGAATTGTTTGCATGTGTTTCTTCTGCTGAATGTAGTGTGGACACAGGGTGGTATTTCCTGTGTTTTAGGGACAAGCTGTTGAGTAAGATGCCTGGAAGATGGTGAGTTTTGCAAAAAATGCCACTTGCCTTTGTCTAGGGAGGTGGAGCATTAGAGATTATATAGTTGGGTGGGGCATTCTGCAAAAGTAAAGGAGAGAATTTCTTGTCTAAAAAGCAGCTTGAAAATTCCTGCTTTCTCCATGCCTCTCTGTCTTAAAGCCTCTCTGTCTTTTATATTGTGAAACTCTCCTTTCCAGGGTAGTTTTATTTATTGCCATACCTAGGTAGGTAAAGGTGATATTACATGTTCTGTCAAATGAAAAGGTCATTTGTGCAGCACTTTAATTCATTAGGGTATAGAGAAAAGTCCATTTTATTTTTTTTTTTTTCCCCCCGATGGTAGTGAACTTGCTGACTATACAGTTGTAACAGTCTGTTAGGACAACCTGAAAACAAGCAAATTCACATAAAACAAAAAAGAAAAAAAACAGAAAAAAGGAAGAATGTGAGGCAAGAGTACCTTTTGTGACAGAAAAGGCATTCAGCATTTGAAGTGTTCTTACTTTGTTGTTGCATTTCCTAATGGTTCTATTCTTGTGACAAGGAAGAGCTCAGGATTGTCAGAACATTATTTCAGTTGAGTGAATAAGTGAAGTTTGAGAGTTTCATTCTGTGTCATGATTATGGTGAATGTAAACACAAAGGTAGGTGTTCTTGTATCCTGTAATGCAGCACAAAACTGCTGGGAGAGGAATTGTATGTTCTTTCTCAAGTTTGCAGTGTCACTTTCTATTTTTATCCTATAAGCTTTGATTTCTGTAACTTCAGTGTAACGCTGTTAGGCTATCTAAGCATAATGACATAAGTAGTCACTACGTCGCAATACAGTGCTTATAGGTATGCTTGAAGTTGCAGGCATGCTGTTGATGCATTTTGAGTAGGCTGGCTTCAAGACTGCATGTAATGCTTGCATTCTTAGTGATGTATCTTACAGCTGAGAGCTCTCATCATTGTGAGAGTTGCCAGAATGTGTAGACCTGTCCAGCATTGCTGCTGTAGTTGGATATGGTGAAATTTGGCCTATATGGGGAACAGCGTAATAATTCTCAACTGTGGGATTAAAGTTCTTGTTTTACTGAAATATTCATAATTTAAATTGTATAAAAGGAAGGGGTTTCCCTGTTTGAGCCAACAGTAGGCTGTTTATGACTTTCCTTTGAAAATTGTGTGTAAAAATAGACTTTAAAGATTATTGCATCTAAAAGTTCATTAGCAGGAATTTTGTTAGGTGAAGATAATAATGGATTGATTTACTTCATGGAAGTTCTGAGATTAAGTTTTACTGGGCTACTCAGAATGTGTCTGTTGCGGGGAAAAAATAGCAGTACATTTTTAGCTTCTGCCAAGATGTCTGTGACAGATGGTGTCTTTTCTGTCCAGTATGAATTCTTAACCACTCTATAAATATTGATTGGAGGAAAAAAAATGGTGTTCCATAGCTTTACAAAAATGTGTCCTGGTTGATAGAGGAGTGACTAAGGGATATTTATACAGGTCTTGGGCTGCACAGCACCAGTACAAACAGAAATCATTATCTGAACAGATATGAAGGAGCCTTATGGAAGTCTTGCTCAAATTAGACAAACAGAAAACAAAAATATATGCCTGTTTGGGGGAAATAATCTTAAAATAGTCCCTGCAAGTGCTTTGATGGTAAAAAATCTTTAGTGGAAGCTGAGGTCTGGGACATCATTAATGCATGTGCAAAGATGGGCAGCTGCTAAATTTTGGGCGTTGCAGGTACTCTATACTACTTTCAGAGGCCTTGTCTGATTCATTCATCTGTCTTTTTTTCTGAAGCACCTTTTCAGCTTTTGTGATAACTACCTTTTTCTTAAAACTTCTTGTGCCCTTGTATGTGCTACTTATCTTTCATTTCATAGTTGCTGTCAAGTTTGCAGAACTCTGTCTTGTGTTGGATCGCAAATAACTTGATTGTCTGATTATTTGCAAGATATGCTGATAGAACTGTGTCCTTGGCTGCTACCTCTTTTTAGAGGTCCTGCACAGAGATTTGCTGCTGCATGTTGACTGGGATATTGCTAAAGTTGTGTTTTTCAGAGTTTTAGCATGTAATTTCGTGTGGTGTTCACACAAGTTATAGTTAAGTGCTGTCTTCAACTGACATTTAAATGTTGGAACAAAGAAACTTAAACTTTTAGAAATAGAAACTCTTGTTTGATATTGCTGTCATGGAGTTATGTTCATTTAAATCTATTAACCTCTTATGCTCTTGATTCAAAGAAGATATTTGATACATAATGCACTTTCTTTGAGTGAATGAGTAAAACCAACTATGTAGAATTCACAGAGCTTCTGCTGAGGTGTCCAGTTCCATTATTCTGGCAATCAGGTAATGCCATTGCTTTGCTTTAAGACAGCAGTCTTAAACATTCACTATATGAAATCCCTGGTGCCATTCTGAAGGAATTTTCAGAAAAATATAGGTTCTTCAGGCTCATCCTGACTTAGATATTCAGAGCCATGGTTCTTTGTAGCTAAGCAAGACGCCCCTTGCCTTTGGTAGATCACATGTTTCAAGTTCTGACTTCTCTTTAGCAAGCTGAAAACTCTCCCTATTGCTAGAGATAAATTCTGAAACAGCTCTGTGACCCGCAACACAATCATAGTGTTTTCCAGTCTGGCAATGTAAAAATTACTGTATGTGGAGAAAAACTTTGCCCAATTTGGGTTTGCTTATCAAGCATATTGGTTTTTATACCTCAGTGTGATGTTTGTTAAGTGACTGACTAACTTGCAGAAAAAAGGTAGTATTGTGTGGAGATGAATGCATTACAGTTGCAGTGTAGTTAATATGGGACATAGCATGTGCATCCTTTTATGCATGTAAAAATGTCCTTATATTACTTTACAAAAAATTGAGTTACTGCTTGCATGGAAAAGTCTCTTTCTGGGCAAGAAGCGCTGCAATTAGTGTGAAAATAGGTCATGCTTAGGAAAATGTGTGTGTAAAATACAGATCTCGCTGGAAATAATTACAGAAAACTTGATGCTGTGGTGTTAAGTTATATACTGCAGGTTGAATATAGTGACTTTGCTTGCTGTTCTTGAACTACATAGCAATTGACAGAAGGTTTACTTCTAATTTTGAAGTAAGTGGACCAAAACTGCTGGTCAACTGGGGAAAAGAGAATAACTACTAATTAAGGTTTTGAGGTTTTCTGTTGTTTCCCTGCTTATTTCTTGAGTTTCTTAAATCATAGCAGCAAAGCAAAGTTTGAGGCTAGTTAAGATGAAAAGCCTCCTGCAACCTTCTGGTTTTTATGTATTGACAGTTCTGTTACAAACATGAACAAAATGGATAGACTTCTGAAACCCCTTTATTTCTAGCAGTCTGCTTGTGGGAATTAGGCTGGGACTCCTTTCGTAGAGACATGACTTTTGTATTTGTAAAACCTTCACTAGTTACTCAAGGAGTGCAGAACAGATTTAGAGTTGGGCTAATAGTCTCTGCGTAAGAGGCTAGAATGTCATTCTCACTTTGCCAGTATTGTGTTTTGTCCAGCGCTATGGTAACAGGAGCAAAAGGTTGTAAAAACATTATTTTCCAGAAAAGTGAGCAGATGCAGCTTTCATGGCACAGAGGGAACAAAACTATTGAATAAGAAGGCACTGGTTTTGCTTAGCAGTTTCCAGTGAACTTCTCCTAAATTTGTTTCACTTATATATGTTGATCATGCTAGTTTTAGTTCGTCTTCATCCTTGGTTCAGTTATGGCAGTGTATTATTGAATGTTACCACCACCATCTTCAGCAGATGGGTAGTATGGCAAGGGTCAGCTTTCAGCAGGCAGAACATGGATACAGAGAAAAAAATCAACCTGTTGTCTACTTGCTTCTGCTCTCTTTCTGTCAAGCTCTTCAATGAAGGTGATGAAAAAGGCCTGTAAGTTGTGTGGACTGTTGTGACTTTTCAGAGTCAGAACAGGAATATATTTGTGTCTGGTCATCTAATGGGGTGCAAATGTCCATTACTCTGGTCTGTGTGATGATACAGCATTGGAGGAGCTGGAGACTTTGGCCTTTAGGTGGTTCTGCATTAAGTGAGGAAGACTGATATGTTTGTTTAAAAGGGAAAAAGTAAAGCTGGAGAGATTGGGAAACCTTTCATGGAGAAATGGAGGGACGCCTCTTCTGATTTCTTTAGTTTTGTGCTTTACAGCTATCAACTGTCACTGCAGCTCTCCCAGGCTCTGCTAATTTAAGCATGAATCTCTAGGTTTTGGAGTTCTAATATGCTTCCAGTGGTTCTTTTGCCTCATAAAGGAGTATTGTATGTTGTGATTGTTGCATGAAAGTTTCTTATTTTGGGGTCTAATTTTTTATATGAAATAAAAAGTATTTGTTGTTATTGTTCTGTTAGATTGTGAGCATGTATCTGAAGACAATTCATTCCTTTCATTATGTTCAAATTGACAGCAGCTTTAAAAAGTGCCAACTAAGAATAATTTCAAATGTAGTTAGCTGATCACTGAATGGATTTGGGTAATCCAAGTGTGGCTATTTCCTAGGAATAGAAAAGTGATAATGCAAATTCCTGCCCCCAGTTAGTTCAAGCCCTCTCCTCTACCTGTTGATTATCTTTGAAATGGCATGCTCCTTTTACTTGGAGTAGCTCTGCCTCTTTATTTGTCTTTTTTAGCCATAGTTATTAAAGATAGCTAATTTAAAATGTAACTTCTAGAATGATAAAAATTTGGGGAGTGCTCATGTAAGGAAGTAGAGACAGTAGATGGCAATTAAAAGACTTGTGTTAGTTGGCTTGACACTGTGGGAAGAGTTTTAAGGAAGCAAGATTGTATTTGCTGGGACAGACAGCAAAGGCCTTCCAGTAGCTTGTGTTCCTTGGATACCTTACTCCCTTTTCCTGTTTAGTGAAAATGGGACTCTTAACAGCTCAGTGACAGCCTTGATATAGCTGTGGTAACTGAGGCAAGTGTCATCTCCACATTTGCCTGCCTTTCTTTTGGGAGCTATTGGCTGAATAGGGTGTATATCTTCCCCATATATGCTGCAATTACACTCTGGCAATTACAAGCTGTCCTGCCATCTGACTGATTACCTAGTACATTAGGCTCTAAACCATGATGGTTGATGACATGGCTGCGCATCCTACTTAGCTTTTCTTGCTATGAAATTGTAATGTCTGGCAATGGACACTTGGAAGCAGAACCTGCTTCTACTGCCACAGATAACTCTGCTTGTGATTCTAAATTAAAGTCATTAATTGGCCTCAGTCATTGCTATGTAATGAATTGAGAATTTATAGTTGAATGAAGAAACTGGCAAAGTTGGGAAATAACTCTGATGTTACATAAACCCCTGTGGCTGGATAACGTTTTGTGAAGCTGAAATAAACATCCTTTTCTTAGAAATGGTGGACCTGGTCAGGTTTCTTGAATGTGTGAAAATCCGTTTATCTGATGTTGCTAAGGAGAATACAGTTTGGTCCAAATAACTTTCTTTTTTGGACAGCAGAATGATTGCTCTATGGTTGTAATTTGTTCTAACTTCTGAAGGCCACTTTGCATCTCAAAAGTAACTTCTGCAAAGGCTATGGTGACTTGTTTTGATCAAGTAGCTATAAAAAATTTGATTTCAACTGAATGAATCCATTATTTTTATTTATACAATCAGTGAAAACTCTGCACACTGAAGCATCCTTGGTGAATGAAGAATTGTAGAACAGCAAGTACATGAGATAGTAGAGTTAAGCCTGAAAATCTTTGCTGTTTCTGAGGTTCTTCTGGTGCATTTGTATTGGCTTAGTCACTTATGGCTACAGATACGTTGATTTTGTGTTGGTATTAAAGCCAAAATTTGCCTTATATTTGTAACTCTAATAATAATTATGTTGTCATATGAACTAGAAAATGATCCACTTCTCTCAGCTGTGTTATTGCCAAAGAGCTAACAGAGTAAGGTGAAGTCTGCATTGATTAACAAAATGAGCAGAGTCTTAAATGTGCATGGGGAATACATTTCTGTCACTGCTGCTTGTTTCTCATGGAAGAGCTACAACTACTGCTGTAAAGCAGTGATGAATATCTATTGATATAGCTACATGTTAACTACATTTTAGTTACAATCACATTTGGATTCTGTCATGCTGTTCAGCTTCTTAAGATCTGTCATTTTAAACTATTCTTTATGTGTTTGAACAAACTTTATAACCCTGTCTAGGAGGCTTATATGGATTTAGCATGGGCTGGCTTTTTTTTTGCATAAACAGGACTTTGCCTCTCCTTTGGAAGAATAGGAGCTTGCCAGTTTTGGTGAGAGTAGGACATTTGCATGTGTACACTGGTCAGCTGTGCTTGTGAATGTATGGAAAACAACATTAAGTTTGATCCTAGTGATGGTTAAGTGAAACAGGTGACAGATTTGTTGCAGTCATGCTGGCAGGATGAAAACAGCATTACAAGTGATTAGATGTCAGGGGAAGCTGTGCTTGTCCACAGCTATCACTTGTTGTTATCTTTTGGGTGCAGTAGTTATTTCTGTCATAAATTTCAACTCAGTGAGTTAGTTTTGCCCTCACTGACAGCCCCAAATGCAGTATGTATTTTTAAAAGTTGCCTTTCCATTTAGGAGGTTAGACTTTGTGTACATTTCTTTGGGAGGTAGCTGTCCTAGCTGTTAATCAAACCCACAGTTTGAGGCTCAGCACCGAAAATATCAAATGAATCAACTGCAATGAAAAGACTTCAACGTAATGACTGACCTGATACTGTCTGTAGAGAATTATTGATACTGAGTTTCAGCTGGCTTAGAAATTGGGAAGTCACACTTATGATCAAGAAATTCTAGTGACATTTTGTACATCATTACAGTGTTTTAGTAATCTGAAAACCAGAACAACCTGATATCAAAAACTTTACAAAAGTATGAGTACTAAGAGGGTATTACACAGCTAGCATGCTTGTTATCAGTTTGCAGGTAAAATAAGATAAATTATTATCATAATATAATTATGAAATGGAAATAGCCTTATTTTACTTATATCCGTGGAATATGATGAATGCAATTAACTTTGCATTTGGAAATGGCTTTTTCTTTTATAGATACCACATTTATTGATTGCTTCTTGAATGTTGTTTGAATTATAAAACCTAATGATAGTTTTGTTGCATTCTTAATTCTGAAACCGGTATCTTCTGTAATGATTATGTTTAACCTAAACGCCATAGTGCCTTATACAGCATTGATGATTGCTGTGCTTAGATTACTGTTGGATCTCAGCTCAAAAGATGATGTATTTGATTAGATTTAGAATATGCAGAATTCACAGTACTATGACAGTCATACTAATCCCATTTCTTTTGAGTTGTATTTAGAATTTACTCCAGTAACTTCACATTCAAAGGTGTTTAAATTTTAAAAGCACTTTGTGTGAACATAAAATTAAATACTTTCATTTACATGTTGAGTAGAGACTTTGGATGCAATTGTGAAGAAATGTACTTTTCAGTTTGACAAATGTTTATAAGGTGGGATGGTTTAGTTGCCTGACTGTAACCTCTGTGGCTGGATGGTCCACCCACAACTCAAGTTTCATTATAGTGCTGATTCTTGCTTTGTGTATAGTCATTTCTGGGAGTAGTTCACTAACAAAAAAGGAATGATGTCACTGGAAGAGTAGCATGCTGCATTCTTCACAAATGGAACAAAGAGTTGTCAAGCAGGTTACTTTAATTATAGTTAGCTGTCCAGATATGGTGGTGTTAAAATTATTGTGAAATAAAAATATTCTATCTCCGAAGTCCAGAGGTAACATTTCCACTAAGTTGTATCCCAAATTACCAGTCCCATTAATCTTGATGCTTCCCCTGTTGTGTGATTTCAGTGTGTCTTGCTCCTTATATATTCTTTTGAATTTAGAATAATAGAAACTTGTCACGGAACTTATCAGTGGGTTTATGGAAGGGTATGTGTGAAGAAGTGTTTCCTATTCATATCTGAAATGTTGTTTGCTTATGTTTCTTTGCAGTTGATTAATTCGTGCTTATGATGTAGAGTACATGCAAATGGACAACGTGACTACCAGCTCCTCTTAATTTTAAAATAAATGTGCATACATTTGAGTAAAGTCACAAAGCAATCATGCTAGCCCTCTTCCTAAAATAATAATAGCAATAATTATAAGAATAACCAATTATATAGAGAAAAATGTTTACATGTAGGGATGAATAGAGATTATAGTATTACAACTGACAAAACTCAAAAATATCTGCCCCAAGCTCCAAATATTTTGGAGCTGTGGTTATACCAAAGAACAGGTAGAATGGGTTTTCCCCTGTGTTCAGTGTACAAAGAGAACACATGGATCCTCCTGCACACCCAGAGGGATTTTTTTCAGGTTTTCTGGTAGTTCTGTGGTGTTTTTTTTCCAGGAGCTCTGGGAGATCTCATTTCCTTCTGTTCTGACAAGTCAGTGATTATTTCTGCTTTTCATGCTTGTTTTACCTGTGTGTTACAGACTAACTACTTAGGAATTGGTACATGGTTTTTCATGGTGGGAATGAGTAGTTCTGCTAGTGAGGAAAGGGATAAGGGCTATTCTTGAGCAAGTAACTATTTAATGAGATGGTTTGTTAAAACAGAAATCTGTTGTATTTTTCATTGCCAGTTATGTAACTTTTCGGCATGATTTTGGCATATTTATTGAATTAATGATGCTCAGTTTTCTTCTCAATCATTTTTAGTAGCTTATGAAAGGACCTCAGAAAGCAGTTGGATGGGCTAAGCAAATACCATCTGTGCAGTTGAATAAATGTGTGTAAAATATTTAATTATGTATGAGGCTTTCAGTAACTTCAAGGAATTTAGCAACAATTAAAATGGAAAAGATGATATAAGAGTTTGATCTTCTATTTTTCACAGTAAAACCAAAGTGTGCTTTGTCAGTATCATAGTTGGGCACATTTCGTACTGAATAACACAGGCTTGTTGATCTCTGTGGCATCCAGCTTTTGTTCTTGAGGCTTCTTGAAGCTGATGCAATGTCAAAAGAAGCATGAGGGGTTTTGCTTACTGGTCTTAAGACAAATGCTTGTTTGGATTTATATTAACAGTAATCAAAACAAACATGTTATTGATTAAATGCAATTAATCTGTTCCATTCTCAAAATTTCACTATTACTTTTTTGTCTCATGTATTAAATATGAGTTCTGTTTCACTAAACGGTAGTGTTTAGAACAATAGCAAGAGATGCTGTATATGTTGGGGAAGTAATTATTAAATTGTGGGCACACCTTTCAGTGTAGTTAGTCCCTCAGCTTCCACTTTGACACCTAAATATTATCATGTAGATGCATTGTACACTGGAGAGTTGATTTGAGTATGAATTGAGATTTTTCTATTCAGAACTGTCTTTGTCTAAGATTTTTATGTTTAGGCTAGTTGTGAGTGATAGTAGGCTCAGGAATGAAAAGTGGTGGGTTTTTTTTGTTTTGTTTTGTGTTTTTTTCCTTTCAATTCAACAGAAAGTCTTAATCTTGGAAGATTTTTTTTTTTTCCATATTGATCCCCACAATTTCTTTATCAGCTTATAGGTCCAGGCTTTTTGGCTCATCTGGTAAGACTTTGCTGTGTAAATTTTGTTACCCCAACTGAAAACTTTGAATTTGGAAACTGATGATGACTAGTGGTTAATTTTATTTATTTATTTATTTATTTGTTAGAACTGGAGCAGGAAAGAGACCTCGCTACAGTAACCAAGTAACCAACTAAACTGCCAGCAGCTTTTAGCACTTCCTCTCATGCTCCATTTTCAGACGTCTCAATTAGCTCTTTCAGATTCATGAGAGCTGTATTTTTCTTTAACATGTTGCTGTCTTTGAAGTCTTTCCTTTTCTTCTAATTTGGTAACGTTAGTAGCATTTGTAGCATTTCATCTAGTTGGGTTGATATTCTGTAAATCTTACTGTAGTGCTCATGTTGCCTCCATCATTTCCTTCATTGTAGAATTTCTGCATTAATAGCTGTCCTTTTGTACAAAATTATTCAAGTTCTTAACAGTGGCATAATAGACTTTATCACTGTGTTCTTTCTGATCTCACTTTGTGGTGGAAGAATGCATTAAAATCTCATTCCTTTCTAACCCTGCTGTTTGTGCTCCATATGCATGTAAGTTTCCTTTTACCATTCATACAGCTGAATTATTTTGGCATTTTGCATATCTTACTGCATGTTTTATTTTCTCATCTGCCCACCCTCTCCACTGAGTATTTTTTTTTCTTCTTTATAATTTGTTTTTATATTCCTTGTATAAATACAAAAGTTTGTATTTCCCTAGGCAGGAGAAAATACATTGAGGTTTAAGTCCTAAAGTAAAAGGATATCTTATAGTCATCAATCCGGGCGATTTATTATTCAAATCTGATAATCTAATTGTGCTATGTAAATCTAACTTTCAGAGTGGCTATAAAAAGTGATGCCTAGGTTCTACATCCTGACATGAAAAGTAGTCATCTTTGCTCTTACTGCAGGTTAAATTCCCCATCCTCTCTAATGCTAGCAATGTTCGCCTGAAAGTATTTTTCATTTTCGTATTAGATTTTATAACCTACATTTGTATCATAATTTCTGAGCTGTGTTAGACTTCATGTCCATCTTTGTTTGGACTAGCATGTGGAAGTAGAAACTTAATAATTCTCTAGTGTCTGAAAGCAAGCCCATACCATTGCATTGTGTATGTAATACATGCCTTTTCTGGCTGGATATGAAGTCTGTGCATTCATAGCTGACTTGAATGACTTTCATCTTCTCCTGCTATCTAAAAGCCCCAGCTTTGTACAGAGTAGTCACTGTAGTCTATGTTGTAGCTCTTAGACTGGATCCATCCTGTGCAATATTTCCATCTAGTCTATAGTTTTGTTTTCTGGAGGAGGAAAGCCAACTGTTTTAGTAGTGGGTGCTTCCTACAGATGAAAAATATTCTGCAGGGGACAGCTGGGCAGAGCAATGGCTGCTGCTGTGTCTGGGTGCACCTAGGGGTGCCACTTCCCGCTGCAGCAAAGATAGCCTGACATCATCCTTACCCTATATGTGGCTGGCAGGAGCATCAGAGGCACTCTCTGTGGTGAGTTAAAATGGTGCTCTTACCGCTGAAAGAGGAGAAAAGGATGTTGCTTTGTGACTCAGTGTGGACCACCTGCTGTGTGCATTGTGTGGAGAAAAATGATAAACAGAATAGATGCTAGGTTGCTGCATGTAAATTGGATAACGTGGGCATGGAAGATATCAATAATCCAGACATCTTTTTAAGGTTGTAAAGATGATCCAGCTGCAATGCTCAAGTACCTTCTTAACATTGTTTGAAAAGTTGAAGTGAGAAGTTTAAGACGTGGAGATGTAGCAACTAACTTTCTTAACACAGTTAATGGAAAAATATTAAGGAAAACAAATGAGGCAGTGTGGACAGGTCTTGGGAGGTGAAGGGGTAAGGTACCGGAGGGCTGGCAAAATTGCAGGGATGTCTACTTTGTAGCTATTTTTCCTTTAGGAAACAGATCAACTCTGGATAGTTCTCTCTTTATTTTTGATAGTGTGCTTTCTTGTGTGTTTTGTGGCTATGCAGTGATTTGGAGGAGGAACAACTCATAATTTGGTTTATGGATCAGATAATCTTCATTTGGAACTTGCCTCCTGGTCTAGTTCACTACAGCAAAGAGTATGTAGTTTGTGTTGGGGATCACTACTTCCACAGGTACTGCTGATTAAATTAGAACCTGAGTCTCCATAATATCATGATTAGTAGTGGAATGGATGTGTTAGGACTAGGAATGAGTGGCTGCCTATGTTGGCAGTGTTGCAGAAGACTTATTTGTCAGACAACAGCTTTGATTTCTTAATTTAATATCCATCAAAAAGAAGTACAGATCAAGCTGATTTAACAGTTGGAAGCATTGCTTCCCTAAGAGTGGTGTCTGTATAGATGTTACAATGTCAAATTTTTTTTTTCATAGGCATGCAAAATTTTTTTGTGCATGAGTGCTAGATTAAATGTACCAGAAAACCTTAAAATGGAGAGATATTCAATGGTCTGTTTCTTGGCATTTAATTTGGGTCAGGGCACTGAGAAAACACCTGCTACCATTCTTTACTGCAATGTTTCTGAGAACTGCGGGGCTTAAAGGATTCTGGTTAATATCCTTAAATGTTTACAGTAATGCGCCTTCATTTTATTATAATGAACATAGCAAAATATGTTTCTCTTGTTTTCAGTATTCTACATAGAAACAGTATTCCATAGGTTACTGAAACTACTGTAGAGAGGCTATTGGTTTGATTAGGGCCAAATTAGTTTTTTTTGATCTTTCACTAGAGATTTTAGGTAGGTGTGGATATTGACATAACCTTTTGCCTGCCTTAAAATCAAGTATGAATCATATTGACTGATACTTTTGTGTTCTGAAGATCTGAGTATCAGATCTTTGTCTGATGAGGGTTATTGTTTGAATTGGATTTACTGATAACTTGAAATCATTGTTATTTGCAGAAATCCCTTTAGTTACATAGTTACTAGTTATTACATACTGAATTATTAGTGTACTATTGGTTATCTAAATCTGTTTCTAGGTTTGAGCATGGCAGCAGTTGTAAGCAATATAATTTGATGTCCATTGGGAGTATACATGAAAAACTTGTTGCATAGGAGCATATGGTAAGGTACCACCTCTGGAAATCTACCTTCTCAATTAGAAGTACGATTTCTTGCAAAACACAACTTACCATTTCAAGTTAAATTTATTATTGCATCTCCACAGGGGAACTTTAGATTTGCTGTAAGTATTCCAGGCTGCTTTTACAAATTGTTTTGTGAGACCCAAGTATTTATTACTTGAAAACTTTTAGGGTGAATTTAGTTGTTTTAAAATGCTGTCATTAATTTGTTGTTGTGAAATGGCTTGACAGTAGTAGTTCAAATATCTTTAATTTGAAAATTCAACACATTCTGTGTCTTTCGGTATACATAGAGAAAGTTCAAACTTTAACTGTGCTGTGCCAAGCATGAGTTTACTTCAGAGAATTTTGAGCTCCATATAAAGGCATGCAAAGCAAATGATAGTTGTTCAGGTTATCAGCCAAATACGCAAACTAGACCTCTCAATCAAGAGGGGTTTTGTGCTAATAACACTTCCAAATGTGTTTATAGCATTGTTGTTTTATGATATTTTTAATGTGTTTGAACTTCGAGAAGCCAATTCCTTGTTGGTTTGAACTGGTGTGAGTGGGGTGACTTGAATTTAGCTATTAGTTTAGACTACCTCTGAACACATAGTCGTATTTGTATTTCTTTAAGCAGTAGGATCATAGCAGAGGCTTATAACTTCTAAAATGGTAGATTATTTTCCTTTTGTTCTCAAACACTTTGGACTATTAATGAAAAAATACTGTTTGCTGGCTATTCTGGATATACAGTGTGTTAATGTAAACCAGCAGTTTCTGCTTCTATAAATAGACTTTGTCAGCTGCTGCAGAGCAAAACTGACAAGCTACTGGTCATTTTTATTATTGCCATTCAGAAATTGTTTGAATAGCTGTGAAACTGTCCAGTAGTGTATATGCCTGCTCTAGTGATATTTGCAGATAGAGCTGGGGCTATGAGTAGGGGGAGGGAAAGAATGAATGCATTTATAAATGCATTTATAAGTGTGAGAGTAGAGGCAGAGAGCTTTGTATTCCTTCATTTGGGAGTCCTTAGGCTGAGTTTGAAGCTCTTTATATAAAGACATGCTATTCAGCTGGCTAAAAGTCGTGAGTTGTTAAATGGGGTCTGGGGATAGCATTTATCTAACTTCTTTACAGCTGGATATAAGGTAGCCTTTACAAGCCTGCTGTGTTGGGGATTATCATACTCTGCTCTGAGAAGCAGTCTCTTTAAATTTTCACTTCCTTCTGCTGCTGGATATGGTTTTGTCTGTGGTATGGGAAGGAAACAGCCAGGCAGGAATGCTTCCCATCTACAGCATTCCTTCCCTCCTGCACAATCGTGGGAGCTCTTGTATGGCTGAACAGCAGCTGCTGCTGTCCTCCTTTCTAGAAGCAGACTAGGAAGTGGTACTAGTATAGCCTGTAAGAAGAAGGAATCTGAACAGGCCAACCAGATTACCAGTGTTGTTTGTGGGCACAAGAGAGGTTGACAGGAAAGAAAAAGTATTGAATATCATATTTATTGAATAGCATTTAATTGTCCAGTGTCTGTATGTGTGGTTGTTAGTTGTTTTTTGAGTGACTTCCACCCCCATCCTTGAAGACTCTTACTACAGGGTCTCGTGAAATAGCCACCTAAAAGTGAAATTTCATGTATTCCAAAGCCTTGGAAACGTAAAAGTTTCTTAGCAGCTTAATCATATGTTTTACTCATGCTTTAATTTGTATTCTTTGTACTGAATTAGATCTTAGTGATGTGAACTGTTACTCAAGGGAGAAGCACAGAACCCTGACAACTCTTAGTTTATTATTTGTAATGTTTGAAATGTATGTGTGTTTTTAAACTTCAGTTGAATAGCTTCTGGCTTGATAGCTTTAATACTTTTAGGTGCTCTGCTACTAGAAAAATGAATCATATTAATTCTTTATAGAAGAAAATACTGACAATGTGAAGAAGCACATCTTTAAAAAGAAAACATAGACTTGTTCTCTTTGAGAACTGTTCCTCTCAAATTTTATTCACCTACCATTTTAAGGGAGTAATTATAGTTCATTCACTGTGAGCAACCATTTGTGGCGATAATGAAGTCTAAATAATTGGGAAAGATGAGGAATGTGGTATTTGGCAGATCCGTAGAGGCTGTTACGAGATATAATTGAAGTTTAGAAGAACTAAGCAGTTCTAAATAATACAGAGTTTAAAAGAACTGAATTACAGGTATCTCTGAACGCTTTAAAGTTTATTGCAAAAATACAGTATAAAATTGCACTTTGATAAAAAGATGAGTGTATTGTATCATACTATATTCGAGCTTGTATAAAATATAGAAACTCTTAATACAAATATCTTAATACAAAGTATCTTTTGTGGAATGAATGGAAAGGAGGAAAAATTGTAACTTTGATGTAGAATTAGTTTGACTTGTATAAGTCTTTGTTCTTTTAAAGACAGGGAAAAGGGATTCATTCGAAGAATCTTTGTGTGAGAGACTTCAAGTAAACCTTTTATTTCTGCTTTTAGTCAGCAGATAAGCAGCGAGCCCTGGAAGAAACCAAAGCCTACACAACCCAGTCATTAGCAAGCGTAGCCTACCTGATCAACACTTTGGCCAACAATGTTCTCCAAATGCTGGACATCCAGGCATCCCAACTTCGACGCATGGAATCTTCAATCAACCATATTTCACAAGTGAGACTTTTTTCCTGATTCCACCCCTTCTTTGTTATTGATATTACATAGCAGGTAAAACTCTCACCTAACATTTTGTGAATGAGGAAGATAATGACGTTTAAAACAGAAGGATGCATTTCTTATTATATTAATTCTGGGAATGGGTCTTATTATGTGATTATGTGTTAGTGTGAAAATTTTACATAGGATAAGAGGTTAAGTATATTCTTGGCTAGTGTATTGTTTGGAGGGGGACCATTGTGCATAAGTGAAAAATGCAGAACAATAGCTAATGTGAAAAATCAGAATATTATGTTAAGGGACAGATTAAGCTTTCCAGCTCTTGTTTGGTGACTTACTGTACTTGATATTTATTGGCTACAGGCACTTACAATTAAAAGAAAGGAATATGAATGGGATGGTGAAAAACAGTACTTGTCACCTTTTAACTTTTCCTGTTTCTGTAGTACTGGCATCTAATGACAAAAACATAAATGACAAAGTAGTTTGCTCCTGGCTTTTCTAAATAAAATGTACTTTGCAATGACAAGAACAGAAGGCAAAACTAATGTTTCAAATTTGTGTATGGTTGCAGAACTCCTGCCATTGTTTGCAGTTTTTTCAGGGCAATATAAATTGATGGATTAAAAGAGGAATTAAGAGCAAATGATCCAGTAGTTTCGGTTTTTCTGTTACTGGAGAATTGGTTGACGTCCTTATGAAATATTTTGTATCTTATTTGGCCAACGCATTTTAGCTGCCAGGGTTTCTTGATCTCCATGTGATAATGTCATCAATTAAAATAAAGAATATTGTGGTATTTGGAAAGGCATTTGAAAGTAGTAGCTGTGTAAGGTAGGAAATAAACAAATTGAGCTGATCTATTAACTTGCTGGTGCTGAAAGGTTTGCTAAACTAGTAGAGGTTTGAATCAGCAAAAGAAGTGAATAATTTTATGCTGGGCTGAATTGGCTCACTTGAGGGGTCAGATGAATTTCAGAGCAGGTGCAAAGGAAGAGGTGGCAAGGATTTTGCCTTCTGGTAGGAGTACCCTGTTAGATTGCCTCAGTTATCTCACGCAATTCCATCCTCAAAAATAAGCTGAGAAGTTTGATTTCTTCTGCTACGTGCTTCTTTTTAATCCATGGGCAAGTCAATTAGTTTTTTTCTTTTTTCCCCAGGAAATGTCACTAATTACTCTGTGTGTGTGCATATATATGTGCTATATAAATGCTGTGTATGTGTGCCTATAACTCTGTGTATGTATATATGCTATGTGTGTATGTGTTTCTTGAGAGAACAGTGACAGCTAACAAGTATTTCAGCTCTTTGAAAGCGTGATGCAAAAGACAGTACGTGAATAAAAATATTCAGAGTTCGCTGGATTTCACATTTTATAGATGTGGAAAGTTCATTTTGTCACACAGAGTCTGTAAAATAGCTTTGTGGAAGAAAGCCAGGGCATTTTAGTTTTATTTCCTTCTGAGAAGCTGAGATTTATGCAGCTTGAGATGCTGGTTAGATTGTCTTTTGCATTTATATAAATGGCTAGTTAGTTAAAATTGAGAGCTACATTACAAGCACTCAGCATCTAATGAAGATGTATCTGCCAAAATTCATAGGCTGCAGTTACATAACAGAAAAAAAAAAAAAAGTAATGGGGTGGTTGTTTGTTTTTTGGTTGTGTGGGGTTTTGTGAGGGGTTTTTTGGGCTTTTTTTGTGTCTTTTTTTTTTTAATGTTTTTTGTTTTAATTAATATCATGGTAAAATTTAAAATTTGGTTAGTTTTGATTTGTGGGTTTTTTGGTGGTTTTTTTTTTTTTTTTTTTGGGTCTACATTATCCATATATAGGATGCTCCCCAAATCTTCAAAGAAGAAATTGTATCAGAGGAGCAGACAGTATTGAATTTTGGATATTACATACATGAAGTGTGTTGGTCAAAGAAACTTTATTAAGTTGAATTTAGTATGGTCAGAAATGGCTTCATCCCATGATACCAATGTTGTAGATGGTTGTATTAGCTGCCTTTAATTTCTTTTAATTTATTTTGTCATAGTTTCTATGTAATAAATAATTCATTTTCAGGAAATTTAGTTATACTTCTGGAGCAAGCCTAACCTGCACAAGACTTCCTTGGTCGTTTTTATATTGGATGTAAAGTTTACTGGACTGTTTCTAGTACCACTTAAAATGTGTCATGATAGAATACCTCATTGCCAAATTATGATTTCAGTCAGTCTGACTTGAAATGATGTCAGTAATGTAGAACAGAAAACAGGTTGCTAATTCCCATCTGCTCACAGTGTGTTACTGCATTAATGCTTTGGGCAGTAGCTATTGATACTTAAGTTTAGAAAACACTAATGCAAATTGTGGTATCTGAACACGTAATCATGCTTTTAATTCTGATTTGCAATTCCATATACTCTCCAAAGAAGGGAGCAAAGAAATTTGGCTCTTAGTAAGAAAACTTTTTTTAAAATGCTTATTTTGTTCAAGTGTAGCTCAAACTGGAAGAGATGTGATTAAGTTTATAAGACATAATATTCTCGCTCTCTGTTCATTGATAGAATGCCAACTTATATCACTTTCTATGTTTCCTTCTGAATGCCAACTTAATCAAAGAACTGAAAAGGAAGCTGGTACTCATTTGTGGTTTTTCAGATCATGTATAGGTCCTGAATAAGGAAATTGTTACTATTGAATCTATTTTTATGCAAGTGGTTAAATCCTATTGGTTTAAAATTTAGGATTACTTTTATTTGGTCTGAAAGCTGATGAATCTATTCTCATTTGCCTTTTTGAACCTTGTCCAGAACTAGATGATATGCAGTGTTCCATATTTGTCTGAAAATTTAAATCCTAAATACAGATCATCTGTCTAAATATTTATACTTACTAAAAAAAAACCAAAACTGTGTTACAGTTTTCAAGTTAGCAGACACTGTGAAAAGTTCATAACATCCAAATTCTTTAACCTGGCAGATTTTCAGGTTTTAATATTTGTATGATGAGAAGTATTTTTTTCAGGTTTAGTTATAGAATACTCTTTAGTTAGCAAGGTAATCTTTGAAACTGTTCTCTGCTGTTAGTTATGTGAACAAGCATGTTATCACAAAGATGAATGACAGTAATGAGTTATCTCCAGTGGCATTGCAGAATCTGACTCCCATGACATTGGCTGTGGGAATAGGTATTGAATAGAGTGCAGACTTGACCTTCTCTGTAGTCAGCATGTGTTGTTTATCTGAACTGTAGCAACATGTGTGAGCTGGTTGGTCTCTGAAGGGAAGGTGGCTTGGACATTCCGTTGGTAAGTCACTAAAGCCTTGTAACCATTTTCGATTCTTAGTCTTGTAAGTTACAAGAATAGCCAAACTCTTAAAAAAAATGGTAATGTAAGTCTAATTTTCCACAGTATGTATTACCCGTTTATGGAGCAAGTAGGTTTTCAGCATTTTTGTATCATTATACCCTCTTTCTTTGAGTATAAATTGCATACAACTTTAGGCAATTAAAGTAACATTTCTGACTGTCAAAATTAGACACTCTTTTTCAAGTAATCCAGTTTTCAAGGTAATTTGCAATTAATTTGTTTAAATTTTATCAGATTAGATTTAAAAAAAACTAGAGCCCAGCCACACTATATTTAAACAGAGTTTCCTTTGAAGATTTTTTTTAAACTGAATTTTAAAAGCTCAGACTGACAATGCATTGATACATTTACAGTAGGTTGTTTTGAGAAGAAGTGATCAAGGCTTCTGGAGACTTTTATTTCTGAAATTTCACTACAATTTAGGCTTTCTAAGTGCTGTTGTGGTTTGGGGCAACTAAGCCCCTGACAGCTGCTTGCTCACTACCCCCTGCTCAGCATGTTGTGGGGAGAGAATCAGAAGAGTAAAAGTGAAAAAACTTATGGGTTGAGATAAAGGCAGTTTAATAATTGAAATATAATAATGATGATGATTAAAATTTTTCATTAAAAGGAAAATAACAAAGAGAGACCTGTAAAATCTGAGAATTGATGCAAATGAAAGCAATTGCTCGCTACCAACTGACCAATGCCTGGTCATTCCTGAGCAGTGGCCCTCCAGCCAACCTACTCCCAGCTTTATATGTTGAGCATGACATCATGTGGTATGTAATCTCCCTTGGGTCAGTTGGGGTCAGCTGTCCCTCCCAATGCTTTGTGCACCCCCAGCCTATTCACTGATGGGGTGGGGTGAGAGGCAGAAAAGGCCTTGACTCTGTGTAAGCACTGCTCAGCAATAACTAAAACATCCCTGTGTTATCAACACTGTTTCCAGAACAAATCTGAAACATAGCCCCGTACTAGCTGCTGTGAAGAAAAATTGACACTAGCCAAAACCAGCACAAGTACTAACTTAATACCTTGAGGAATTTCACTTAGAGGTAGAAAAGAATATTTCTCAAAACTGAGTTCAGTGACATTTAAGTGAAGTGGTAAATAGTGTTAATTTTGGAAACCCAGAAATGATTTCATGTTTTTTTTATTTTGATCTTTACACATCTTGAGGCTGTTATCATTGAATTCAGTATGGAAACTTGATGTTTCAAAACGGCCAGAAAATTCCTAATAATACAAAAAAAAAAATAAAAATTGTAGTGGGTTTTTAATTCTTTTTTTCCCTTGGCTTATTGCAGGCATGTAGGAAAGCATATGAAAACATTATAGTAATGAGCCCAGCCTTTAACAAACTGCCGTTTTTAAAGCTTTTGCCAAAGGAGCTGGGGGGTGGTGGAGGGGAAGCTATCAGAAGTCGGAAACTTCTTGTTAAAAACCAGTGGGTTTAAGTTACAGAAGGGCACAGGGTATCCCATCTGTGTTTTCTGATAGACTTTTCAAGCCAAGTGTTCTGTTAGTCCAGCTCTAATCCCCAAAACTTCTAAATAGAAGTTTCCCAAATGCTGAATAAACGTTCTGCTAGCATTCTCCTGTCTCACTTAAGGGATTTATGCTAGTGCTGGAGGCAATAATTACCTGTGTTGAGGAGAAATTATTTCATTTTCTTTAGTAGCAGGTTAATCTTTGTTCTGTTCTTTACGAATCAAATACCACATTGTTCTTTTCCTCTGTTTTATAGGTGTCTTAAGATCTTAGGACTCCAGTTGTCTACTAAGCAAAAAAATTAAACTTTTAAAAAACCTCCCAGCAAAATACTTGAAATTTTTGGAGTATGTAACAGAGTTAGGTACTGATTTTGTGTTCTTAGTTATTCCATAGGTATGCAATGCAAAAGAGCTGTTCTGAATCATAGTGCAAGAGAATTCCCATTAGATGAGCTTCAGCATTTAATTAGCTTCTGTGCATTTCATTGTTTGGTACTGTAGTAATGCCTCACTGATCACCGTGGTCCTTAAGGAAACTGGTTGTACTCATAACTCCTATGAATAATTAAAAACCCCATGCTTTTCCTTCATGGAAACAATTTTTCACAGTGCCAAGATACCATCACTAAATAATATGTGCATTAAATTATCTGTACTCGCATTGTATTTATGGATAATTGCATAATTATCCATATATACTAAAATATATTGAAAGAACATCTTTAAAGTTGTAAACATCAAACTCTTGGAAAGGAAGGAAGAGATAATCTTGCTAACACTGCATTAATTGCTTTATTTTCTTTCTGATTTATAGATTGGAATTAAGGCTCTGAAAATGTAGTATCGAAGGCAGAAACTAGTTTTGAATGACCAGATGCAGACCCATAAGATTTTGACGTTTCAGGTCATTTGAAATGTCACATAGCATTTGAGGTGCAGCTGCTGTTGCAGCTGAGGTGGTTTAACATTCTAGTAAATGATATCAGAGAACTGTGAGACAAAGAGCATTCAAGAGGCAGCGTGATATTTCTGCAGTTCTCTAGTGACATGTCTAGATCACAGATGAAGTTTGAGATAATTGTGGAGACTGAATTCTTCGGTGGTATTAAACATGCGACTGTCCTCCAAGTTATTGCATTCACATATCATTAGCTTATCAAGAAAGTATGTGCTTTCTGACTATTCAACAAATGAGCTGAAGATTTTGTAGGCTGTCTTTGGTATGACTGCTGTTTGTTCCAGAACTTCTTCCACTATGCTGCAAAAACAAAGCTTTTGACACAGAGAAGGGATAAAAATCTGTGATGGATGATAAAGTATTAAATCCTATGCTGTTGCAGAACGGTGTCCTTTTGGTACTCTGGCCTGGAACATGTTTATGTGCTTTATTTGCACTGGTGCCTGTACAGCCAGTAACATCGTAAGAGATGTTAAGATCTGGTCTGCACTGTTGTATTGGGGGATGGTACCTAGACCAGGTCATCACAGGGAGCTTCAAGAAGGACTTTGACAAAATTGTTTGGAGAGTGGTTTACTTGTTAAGTAGTCATAGAAATATGTGTATTTCTGCAGAGTTTATCTATTGGCCAATTCTGTTTGGGGGTTTTTTTGTGAGTGTGATGGAGGGTGTGTCCCGCGTAGTTTACTACCCCTATTAAATTTCAAATCATTGCTCAACAAACTTGAGCTTTCCATAGGGACTTGCCAACATATTTTGACTTTGAATAATCTACTTTTCCGTAGCTTTGTTTTAGGAAATAGCTGTACAACTTTAGTAGAAACCTTACAGTTCTGGGCAGGTGGTACTAGGGGTGGCAGAAATGTACCTGACAACTGTATTCAGTACATAACTTTAACAAAGTTGCAAGATCTTGAAACTATGTTGCTAGGAAGTACTAAGTAAACTTGATAGATAGTAATTTAAGCTTCTATATAATGTCCTTTGTGGAAATTCTTCTCTGGAAAGAATGTGAAGAAATAACTTCTTGGAAGTAGCT
The DNA here is from genome assembly GCA_026283785.1 of Coracopsis vasa. Classification (NCBI taxonomy): domain Eukaryota; kingdom Metazoa; phylum Chordata; class Aves; order Psittaciformes; family Psittacidae; genus Coracopsis; species Coracopsis vasa. The sequence goes on along the minus strand of JANHGB010017848.1, from coordinate 16,315 downwards.
TTTTGTTTCTTCATTTTTTAATTTTTGTAGTTATAAAGGTTATGATGGTTGTATGAAGTAATACAGGATCTGTTTTGCTAGTTTTTGCTATCAGTAGAACAAACAATAGTGTAAAACAGTATAGCCAACCACACTGCCCTAGTCCCTGCCCCCAGGAAAAAAAAGAAGTGAAAAGAAATGTGTGTTGTGAAAGTGAATTCTCATTTGTTCCTGTAACTTAATTGCTACAGAGCCTGCCTCCTAGTTGTGAAAAGTCTTTCTGGTGCCATTCATGTACTAAAGCAGTAACAAGAAATCATGTGAACGTTTAGAAATCCTAATGGCGTGTCCTTTTTTTTGGCTGGGATAGAGTTGGTGATTTTGGCTTTTTTCTTACCTTTGTTTTTTTAGCCTGTAGCTGAAATGTTTGTTCACAACTCTGGCAAGTTTCCTATAAGGAAAACTGCTTTGTGAGCAAAGAATTTTTTGTTTTAAATGACGCAACAACTCTGTGCAACATGATTTAAGAGATTTTGGTTTTGTGGAAGAAATAGGTAAACCTTTTTTCCTAGTCTAGTTACCAGCCAAGATTCAATAACATGTTTTTAGGCAATGGATTTTCAGCAGGGCTTTATCTTACACTGGAGATTCTTTGATGGTACTTGTAATATGCAGAGGAAGGGATTTTCAGCATTGGCCTTAGACATTCTAAGTGAAGACAGTGGGCTTAACCACTAGCTTCATTGTGGACAAGTCAGTACTGAGCACTTTCTAAAATCTAATAATTGCTTTGTGATGAGTGATTTGTAAAGACTAAAATACCTTATCGATTTGTCTGAGTTATAAATTATATTCTGTCACATGACTACCAGTCCTAGTATAGCAAACTGTTTTACAGTGTAAGAAAACCTGTTTATGATTTGTTTTTCAGGTCATAGAAGTTAAGTTTTGGGAAGGTATCCTTAAACTTCATCTAGTTGGAGCCTATTTCAAGACAAGCTTAGAGAGTATTTGTAAAATTAAAAAGGATAATTTACGGAATCATACAAAACTGTGTCAATAAATTGACGGGAACTGCAAGGGATGGAAGGGAGAAGAAATTTTACTGAACTGTAAAGAGTTAGCGTTAACAGAGAATCCAAAGAACCATAGCTGTTAGTGTGGGTTTAGAGGTGGCAAGTTCAACAGTAAATTGAACAAAAATGATAGAATCAAGTATACGTAGTGATATGTTTAGCACAGTGTACAGGGATCTTCAAAACATTGGAACTGATTCAATTTTCTTTTATACTGACTCTGTATTCAAATGCATACCACTGTTAGTAAATACACTGCGTCTTTTGTAGACGGTGGACATTCACAAAGAAAAAGTTGCTAGAAGAGAAATTGGTATCTTGACTACAAACAAAAACACCTCAAGAACTCACAAAATCATTGCACCAGCTAACTTGGAGCGACCAGTTCGCTACATCAGGAAACCTATTGATTATACAATTCTAGATGATATTGGACATGGAGTGAAGGTAGGTGATATTGTTAAAACAGCCAAACTGCAAATACATTGTCTTTGTATATTTTCAAAATAACTTGCTGTTTTTCATAGTAATACACCAGTTTCTCCTTGCTTGGCCAGTGTGTCTATAAGCGTAAGAGGAGTCTTGTCCAATTTGCAGTTGCCTGTTCTTGTTCCCTTGCCTCAGTGTTTCTAAATCTTGCAAGCCTACTGAACCTTATTTCTGAGAATATTTGAGACTATGGGTCTCACCTTTTAAAATGGTTCTGAATGCCTACTTGTGTGATGCTGTTATTTACTTTTTTTAAACAGTTGCCAGGGATATACCTGGGGGCTGAAAGGCTAATGACCATCAGTTTCCTGCCTGAATTAGCACCACAAACTATGATTCAGCTGTAATTGCCACTGGTTTACTTTGAAGCTCACCCAAAGAAAGGGTTTGCATTAGAAGTATTATGGGCTGCCTTTTCTTCCTTCTGTCAGTCAGTTATATGCATATCCTGTGATGTGCTTTGTTAAAGTGAGTGCTCTACAACTTTAGTGCCATATGGGGTTTCAGAACAGGAATACTGCTGCCAAGTTTGAAGCCAGCCGGTTTTCTCTTTTAAGACTAGGAAAAAAGGAGGCATTTCAGGGCAAAGATCAGACTGAGACACAACTGGTGGCTGTTTTATGCAGGTGTTAGATCAGTGTACACAACAGCAGTAATATCATGTGTGAGATTATTTATGCACATTTTTAAAAGTGCATCCTGAATGTAAACAGTCTTAGCAGGTGTGAGCTCATTGTTAACTTGTGCTGCCAGGAAAACATATATGGAAAAGAGAACACTGACAGTGTCAAAGTTCCAGGAGAAGAAAGGTAAATAACACAAAGCAGTGTCATTTTCACATGAAAAACTAACAAATCTGTAAACCTGCTAAGTAGCAGTAAGGTAAGGTGCTTCTTCCAGTCAGCGTACACCAGAATTTCTTTTGCTCGACACCTAGCTGCATTAGGTTACCTGTGTTGTTCAATTTGAACTGTCTGCTTGGATAGCTATTTAAATGGCAAAGATTGTTTAACCAAACTCTTAAAATTCAGATTCTGAACAGTCTGATTTAAATATCTTTGCCAAGCAATTTTTCTCAAGGTCTTTCAACATCCTGCTCTTTAACAGAAAGTCTTTCTTCCCCATTTCTTACTGAAAGAGTCAATCTCAGTTTGTAACTCTAAACAGATTTAAAAAAGACAAGTGACTCTTTTAGCTTGATTTGGAAAACCAAACCAACAAACTCCAGCATTAATAACTACAGTTTTGACCCAGAAATAACTACCAGTCTTGTGTTAAAATCTACTGCTAATTCTTACAAATTCTGAATTTATGCAGGTCAGCAGAACTCCTTCTGGATATGGATGAAGCATATTAACCTGTAGGATTGCTGTTGCTAATATTTTAATGATCACTTTTGTTTCAAGGAGATTATTTTAGAACTCATTAAAGAATAGTTTTTAATTGCTCAGCAGCACAATCTTATTTATCACAGGCTCTAAACCATTATAACTGATATCCCACTTACCTCAATGTAGCAGAACAGTACTCACTGATGCAATGAGGTATGTTCTGAAAGAACATAGTTCATCAAATGGATGATGAGTCAAATGTGTATTTGCATCCATTTTTGTGCTTGTGGTATGCTGAAAACATTTTACAAATTTTATTTACAATGTACTGTATTAATCAAGAAAATGAAAAAGTATTGTGTACTTGTGAACCAGTTAAGTGGAGAACTTGAAATCATGCTATCCTTAAGATCCATAGATGTGTTCCAATCACATTAATCCTCTGTTCAGCACAGAAGAAAAAAAACATTCTCTTGCTGATGGGAGGAAGTGGCCAGTTGTGCTTATGAACCTGTTTTTGTTGTGCTTGGCCAAGAAATCCAATCTACCATGTTGAGAGAAGTAGTATAGGCACTTGAGCACCTATTCCTTCCATTCAGAAATTCAAAGCATCTTCAGGAAGAGGTGCTTTACCATATGGTTTCTTTAGAGGTGAGAGAGAATTTAAGTGCCACTGTCATTCCAGCAGTCTCTCTTCTTCCCTCCCGAAGCTACAATGCTGCAGAAATCTGAAGATCTCTCTAAAAGAGATTTGATTTTAATTTTTTTCAAATGTTTTCTGAGTTACAAAGTCTTTGGATTCGTTTGTCCCTCCTAAGAGCTCTTTAGCCAAGAGGATGGGGGGGAAAAAAGGAAACGAAGATCCATTCAAAGTGATGTGTATTAAGGTACTATAATTATCAGGGAATGCCATTGAGGAAAAGGTCATGGATCCTCCTACATAACTGGCCACTCTGGCCAGTACAGGGGGACCTCGTTTTCCCATGTAGCTGTATGAGGCAGAGACTGTTTTGGTTAATAGATCCATAGAACTTTAAAGTCAAAGACAGGAGATTTTTCTAGTAAATCAGATTATGTTTCTTTTTTAACACATTAGGGTCTCTTCTAAGTGGATGAAACAGAGTAGTCACTCTGGATGCTCTGCTCTTGAGATTCTGCATATTTAATGTTTATTTTTACAAAAATAGTACATTTAGTTTAGCAGAACTGAAAACAGATCAAATCACATTGAAATGGAGAGTAGTATTTCTGAAAAAATGATTGTGCGGAAAGAAGAGGAGATACATGCCAGTAAGGTGTAGGACTCAATGTCAGAAAGCTAGCACTTAGGCTTTAAAATCAGATTTAGCTGTTGATTAATGCCTTAAAATACAGCTTAGAAAATACTGGTATGTGGTGCAGTATCCATACAGAGTGCTGTACTTCTTTCAAGACATAATAATTTGCTCTTGTCATTTGTTCAAGAGAGATGTCATGACATCAGGTTAAGAGTTAACTAACAGTGTTGTCTAGGAAAGAAATATTAGCTGAGAAAGGAAATAGTAGCTTAATATTCTAGAGGCTGTTGTAAATATGTTAATGCATCTAACCATTTAAATGAGCTCAGGGTATCAATAAGGCTATTCTTTGACAGCTCAAATAATTTAATCTAAAGCTAATCCATCTAGATCTCACGATTCATTCTGAAAGAAGCTGACATTTTGTTAGCACTGTAACAACTTGCATAAACATTGTACAATCAGAGCATTAATTTTAAGGTGTTAACCTAAAGGCTTTGTGGTCAATGTATGTTAAAAATTTCAGCTTGAAAATCTTTTTGTTCATGACACATTCTGCTTTAATCACTCTTTCTATGATCTACTGATACATTATTTTGTTAATGCTGAATGCTTAACTTTTTTCTTTCTTTTCCCTTTCTCTTCATATCCTGAAGTTCCAACTAACCTTTCAATGCTTTTTTTTCCTTACCTCTTTTATTTGCTCCATTTATGCATTAAGTGGTTGCTTAGATTTAAGGTAAGAAACCCCAGGGCTGGATTTCCATTCTTATTCTTCTGAGATTATTACACACGGGGAGATGATTAACATGAATGTTACTTGATTGTTTAAAACAACACCCACGCTACCTCCTGTGTATCAGACCTTCTGTTGAGTGATTTCATTGTAGATAAACATTTTGTGATATAAATTGGTGTATTTATGTAAAGAAGCTAACACAGTTAATTTGAAAAGATTTGTGGCAAAATATTAACTGTCTTCAGCATACCTACTAGATGATTTACAAGAGGGAAATGTTGTGCTAATCTTGAATAGATTAAAAGGTACAGTGAATTAGGAAGTGAATATGAGCCTCCCCCTGTGTAATATTCTTTTTATCCTATATGCGGTATAAGGTATGATTTGATTTGGATTAATGTTTAAGTGTGAGATTGCTCGGATAATGGGCTCCAAAGGTCTGTAACAAATTCAAATCTGTATGTTATTTTTTAAAGTTGCAGTATCCTTATTTTTTTCAGAAACTGCTAGCACTGTTTAAATCCTGAGAGGCATTCATATGTGGAAATTTTCACAGGTTTGATAGTTGTGCAAAATATAAATCCTAAACAACAAGCTATATGATACATTTTAGTTGAATATTAAATGAATAGTACATCAAAGAACTCGAAGTATGTAAAATTCTCAAGGACTTCAAAAAGGTCTAAATGCTAGTAGCCTTAGGGGCTGCAGAAGTAGCAATAAAAAGCATCAAATCAATTAGACAAGGAGTTAAATGATGTTACATGATACTGTGTTAGAGTTCGTAGCACATTAATTGATAGGTCATAACCTTCATTGAGTATTGTGACATCTTTCTTTTCCTGAAGTGCTACTGGTTTGGGAAAAGAGGGAATGAAAGTTTTTTAGTAGCAGCCTACCACAGTTTTAAAGAGGGAACTGTATTTAAGAACACAGAATACTTACATGTAGTATGAGTATATTAATTAAATGAAGTTCCAAGTTAATGTGAAATATTTTTCATTACTGTTTTCCATGACTGGAAAAAACTGAAAGAAAATCTTGCATATTCTTGAGAAGATTGCCTGTAAAACCAGGTATTACTGTAGCTGTCCCAGTGATGTCCTGATGGAACTGGCCAGGTGGTACTTTTAGTAATGTATTTAAGTCTATGTAGTACATCTGATCACAATGGAAAATGTTTAATAAATGAGAGATTTCTTGCATGTTGTTTGAAATACATTTTTACATAAGTATGTGAGGTGTGGTATTTCAAGTCACATAGTGTTTAAATGCTTTTTATTTGAGAATTGCAAAATCTTCTCCCTGGCTCTTTCTGTCTGTATCCGCACAAAATGGATACAGCTAATGCTGAAGATGGCTTATTCTGAGCACAGTTCATATTGGATGACCGTTTTCTTAGTAATCATAAAAAAAGCAATTTGCAAACTCAGGGTTTTTTTGTTGCTCTCTGCAATTTCAGTTATAAACAAGTAATGACCATCCTAAAAATAAATTTATATATAATTATAGATTTTATGTGAGATACTGTATCAGTTAATCTCATCTGCCATGGTGATTAAAGCCTTTAGCTTTTCAGAGAAAATGTGGTTTTTTTTTTTTTTCTATTTATAGGTTTGGAATGAAAATAACATTTTTTGTTATAATGCAAGTTAAAATGTTTCTTTATTTTCACTAGAGTGAATCTGATCAGAAATTTGATTTGGGAAATCACAACATGTCAATCAACTCATTGCCAAAATGTGAGGGTTTAAAAAAAGAATAAAGTTGAAAAGCAGCATAACTTCTCTTAGTGGACATTAGGTAGTATTTAAATCTCAGTAGAGTTGCTGTTCATTGACCTGAGAGATGAAAGCTAAAAGACAGCTACTGATCCTAGTTCCATGTGAAAAATAATTTTACTTATGAGAGATTGGATATGACGTATTTAGCTTGCATTATTTTTCATGACTGCAAAGAGCCCTTAGTCTTAGTCAACAGTTGCAATAGTAAACAGACTGACTGTAGCAGGGCTAACTGCTGTGTCTGGGTAGGTTAAACTTAAGCAGATTTTGAAGAAAATGTCAATTAGAAGCCAAAGGAATATCTGTAGCACCTGCTGTCAGCAAATCAATTGAAGATGACATTATTTAAACCTTTTTGATTTGCCAAGCTTGGTTCTTCAATTACTTTACATAGGTGGATGTGGTGAAAACAAGTTAATTCACTTGCTGAAACTGCATCTTATGGTCATTTCCCAAGACAGGGTTGCAGTTTAGACATTTCACTTTCATATCAACTGACAAACATATGGTTTGATTAGATATGCAGAGTAAGTATTCAAGTGACTGAGCACATCCTGAAAGGGAATTTAGTTTGAGGTAGCAGGTGATGGGTCAAAAATCTGTTCCTCCTTTCTGTAATGTTAACAAGATGAAGTAAGGTTTCGGAAGATAGACTTCCTTCAGCCTTAGGTTGTTTTTGCTGGAGTCAGATTTAAAGTTGCTCAAGAAGGTTGAGTAGCTGCTGAAATTTTCTGAATATGATCCATGGAACATCACTGATGGGACACTTTTTCTTACTAGATTTTGGACAAAACATGATTCTTTTGACATGCTGAACGTTGTAGAAAATCCAATATGATGGTAAAGCACCACTTAAAAATTCCTAGGCTGAGCCTGATTTTGGCTTTAGAAAGTAGCTCCTCCTGAGGTTTGAGTGTGTGGAATAGCTGGTATTCAGGATTCTTAACAGGGGGTGGGGTGGGGTGGTGGGGTGGGATTTAGGGAAACCAAAACAAAAAAACAAACAAAACCAACAAAACAAAAAAAGGCAAACAACAAAACCAAATAACAAACCAAAACACTTTGTTTTGGTAATTGGACTGACAATGAGATGTCCTTCAGAAGAGTAAAACATGTGGATTGAAATCTTTGTTACAGGTAAGTGCCTTGCAGCCATGTAAATACACAGTGCTTTGGTGCAAATAGTTTTTGTAGTTTTTGCACCTCTGATGAGCAGCTCTTAATCTGTCCAACTATGTGTTTCTGCATTTCTTGTCCAGTGAATTTTTTTGCTCATTAAAATGTTCCCAAGAACTGAATAGAATGAACTGCAGGATTTCTCAGTGTTAACTTGTTTATTTCACTACAAATTCCTTATACAGTGGAGTGCTAAAGAGGCTTAATCTCTTAAATGTTTCTATAAAATAGAACTATGAATGAAACTCAGTCATACGTAGCACCTTAAGAAGGTGATTTAATCACTGCGATTTATGGAAAAACTAGTTGCCAAAAATAAAAATTGGATAAATAAGTCTTATTTATTCAAAACATTAATTATAATTTTCTAAGGCCTCTAGTCAGTCCTGTATTGCATCGTAAAGTCATCAGATGTCACCTTTCTAAAACTGACAATGTAGATTAGTAGAGAAAATACTGGATGCAATCCTATTGTACCCTTTTTAAACTGTGGTCTGTAGTTGGTAATATTTTCTGCTTTCTTGCTTCCATGGGAAGAGGCAAAAAAAAAAAAAAGGAAAAATCCCTGCATGTGTTCTATGTAGACGCCATGTGCTACTTGCTGTTCACAGGGTTGTCTTCCCATTTTTAGAACAGTCAGCTACTTCTTTTTTTAATGGGCATTGTACCCAAATCATTACCACTGTCTTAATTTTTTCTTTTTTTAGCACAGTGGTTAGCTGTTTTGGCAGTTGTGAGCAGAGGCAGAGATAATCCTTTGTATTTCTGGTTGCAGGCTCTATTTTGCCACACAGTTTCCTAAAAGAATTTGCAAGCTTTAACTACACACCAGCCATAGATCTGTGGGCTCCTGCAAACCAGCCACTGGCAGACAGATGTATTCCTCTGCTTTCACCCCTCTAATTAAACCAGTTGCATCTAGATAGTTTCAGCTGTGCAGAGCCAGGGGAAATGTGGTCAGAAACCAGGTGACTTCTGGCAAATTCCACTTTACTCCAGAAAAGGGATTTTGGAAATTTGACAGCAAATGCGAATGTGACCTGAGTTCTGGTGATTGCTTTGGATTTGTAAGAGGGATGTGTGTGGGTAAGAATTTGTGTATGGAAATGATCTTTACAACCATATGTGCAAACCAGAAAAGGCAATAGAGTAAAATTTTGCAAGAGAGGGGCATTAATGGCCCTTCCCCTTTTTTCCCTTTTTCCCCCTCTCCTAGTAGAAGTTGTCATAGAAGGGGACAGCTGCAAATGTTACAGTGTTTGTTTCTCAACTGAAGTTGCAACTCTGCAGTTTTAAATTTTATTTTACTTTTCTTTCTTCAAGGCAGTCTGTAAACTTTCTTAGTGGTTTGTATGGTATTATTTCCACAGGTCTGCCCATAACGGTTGGAAAAATGTTATATTCTTTATTTCTCTTCTATGATTATTTGGCCATAAGTCAAAGGGAAAGTTACAGTAGCTGATCTTAAAGCCATCAGTGCTGTCAGATTTCATGACAGCCATGTAATCTTGGTCTTCAACATTTTGATTTCAATGTTGAAAAGTCATTACAAAGAGCCTGAAACTAAGCTTACTGTCAGTGCATTTCCCCATCTTTCATTTTAGTCTTTCTTAAGGATGGCTGCTTTGTTACTGTAGTTTCTTGGCTAAAATAGGATCTACTTCTTCCTTGGCTATGTTTTCTAAAGCTTTCTTCCTATCCTATGTCAAGGGTATGTTTATTCGCAGTGTTAATGAAAGTAACTAGCAGTCACTGGAGTTAAATGCGTTAGGCAAGTATTACTTTAAATTGTTACTGTATACTGTGTGATGCCACTACATTCTCCACCTCTACTGTCCTTTCTTTTTGTGTAGTTCTAGCCCAGTGGAAGCCTAAAACATCATTTTTGTTCCTGCAGTGATTGTAAACAAATAATTAGAGCCTTTATGGTTAAATATATGGAATCTTACATTAGCTGTAAAGTGTTAGCTAGTGGTTACATCATCTGGTCAAAAAGTATAGGTTGAAACACCTAAATGGACTTTTCAGGGGCATGTAGATTGGTCAACATTTGCTGTCATCTAAAAACATTCAAAACCCCTGCCCCTGTAGGCTTAATGGGCAGTTTGAAATACAGCAAGAGACAATGCAGTAAGGTGAGTTTTTTTTGGCAACTCAAATAGATGGGTGGGTAAAACAGGCATCTGATTAAAAAGGAAGTACAGGGGTGCTGCAACTTTAAAAAAAATCTAATTTTGTGCTATTTCTTAATGTTCCGTATATAGAATAAAACATTTTACACTTACCCTCTTCCCTTCAAGTAGCTGTAGTTCAGTGCTTACCTCATCCCTCACCTGAATTAACTTTAGATTTCTTGTTGCTTAGAGTTGGCTTAAAGGACTTTATAAGACTATGCAAAATAATGTTTTAAATTGACATTACAAAGTACTCTTGCACAACTAAATCCAAACATCTGTTTTTTGAATCTGACAAAAGAAACCCAAACCCAACAAACAACTTCCATTGCTTGATTTTCTTTTCCTCCCAGCAGGTTGAAAATGTAATAGCACTGGGATTATGTAGAGCCAGGGAATCGAGTTTCAGTGCATTAGAATATTGAATATATTACTCTACACTGTTGGCAATATTTATGAATTCACAAATCTAAACATTGTCAGGATTTTAAATGAGTTGTTATAGTAGAATTTTAAAGGAGTAATTTGCCTTTACTGATGTTTGCAAATATTCTTAATGCCTTGGTCTCTGTTTCTTTTATATATGGGAGGTAGGGGTAGTAGGCGAGACTTACATTTTGGAAATAAGAAACACTGTGAAATAGAGCATTACAGAACAACAGAAAAAGGGATGTAAGTATGCTTAGTTAGGTTTGTTGAATATCCCTCTGTCTGAGCATTAGTTTGAGCGTTCATAAATCACAGCTGTTTAACAGAGACTTGTGGGAAGACCATGTACTGATTCCTGTACGGGTGTATGCGTTGAGAGAATTACGCTTGGCTGGCGTAAGCAAAATGCCTACATTGGTAACAATTGTTTAGGATTCCTATACTGGTCAATCAGTCAGAAATGCATATGAATTTTTAAAATAAGTTGGAGTAAATTCTTTTATATAAAAGTTACTTTGTTAGTATTTTACCCTGAAAGAGGGGGAGTGGGCAACCACAATTACGTCACATCACTCCTAAATATTTTTCTCCCCATCTGTTTATTTATCAATTCCTAGAGATTAAATTGCTGCAGATATGGTGGGGGGAAAATTACATCTTTTTATTTTTCTCCATGTAGCTTTCTCTCTAGGTTTACATATACATAAATAATATTTACAATAAATATTATCTTAAAAATGATATCATACTGTGAAAACATTGAGCCAGTAATGGATCGTATTTGGGGATTACTTTGACCCTTCCATATTTGTATGGATTATGTTGAATTGTCACCTATCAGATAAACCTTAGTATTTTTAAAGAGTATTCAAAAATACTTTTTCAAACCTGCCATTCAGTAATGCAAACTGAAATAACTGTCTTTATCTCAAAAGATGACTGGGGGGTTTAGCCAAGTTAGATACAGTGTCTGTATTGTTAGTGTTTTAATGTTTATATGACAGCCTAAAGGCAAATTCACTCTTTGTACATACAATTTTTTAAACACCCATATAATAAAGAGTCCTTTGAGCACAACTCTTGACTTCTAGCAGAGTGGAATTGCATATAAAATGCATGGCCTCTCAAATTTTTTTGTTTATTTTAACTTTTCCCTACTTAATTGCTAAAGGCATCTCAGTGTCTCTCCCCCTAGAAGCTGAGCTTAGTGAAGGCCGTTTTTTTTTCTACCCGTTCTTTCATGCAGGTCAGCACACAGAATATGAAGATGGGTGGGCTGCCTCGTACAACACCACCCACCCAGAAGCCACCAAGTCCACCGATGTCGGGAAAAGGAACTATTGGGTAAGTGCAGTTACCAAATCTATGAACGATTTTGGTGAACAAGATGGGGAAAAAGGGAAGATTCTTTCTTTTTCTGTGGTGTGGGGTTTGTTTGTGTATTTTTGTTTGGTTTTGGGTTTGCTTTTCTTTGTTTGTTTGTTTGTTTCAACCATTCACAAAGGTCAAGAGGTGTTATGTTCCCATTCTCTTATACTGATCATATCTCATGTATCAGTTACCATGTTTCTGTCAGAAGACAGCGGGTATCATTACTTTCCCAACAGGAACTTCTTTATCATTGCAGAACACTTACAACTGCGTGCTTTAAAGTAAAAAATCAGTAACTGTGTGGCTTTGACAGGTCGTGCTGAACAACTGGAAAATTAGTATGTGGCACTGTTCATTAATTATTTATGCTGTGTACGATGAAAGTGCTTTCCTGTTAAGTCTGTGAACTTGACTTTGACCTTAGGAAAATGTGTTATAACTGGGATAAAATGCAGTCTGTTAGTATGTTATTATGTATATACGTACAAACTGTGGTGTTTTATTTTAAAACAAGACATGGATTACTTTTAAAACATGAATGGGATGTGCAACACAGAGTTTATTATTAGGAAGCTTGAAGTATATGAAGAAATCCTAAATTGTTTTTTCTCATACTATGAAGTAGATACAGCAAACTTGCAGGAAAACTTTTTTTTTTTTTTTTTTTTTTTATTAGCTCTTATTACTGATTAGTATGTAGCTATCTTTTAAAGAATAAAAGATCTTTAGGTTTGTCTGTATTATTTTAATTTGCTTCTGATATGTGCTTGTGCTTGTGCAGGCGTCACTCTCCCTATCGTACATTGGAGCCAGTACGTCCTCCAGTGGTACCAAATGATTACGTGCCTAGCCCAACGCGCAATATGGCTCCCTCACAGCAGAGCCCTGTTAGAACTGCTTCTGTGAATCAGAGGAATCGCACATACAGGTATTCAATGTAGTCTGTACAGTGTGCGGTTAGTATTGTATAAGCACATACACAATAAAAGCTATGATAGATATCAAACCCATCTGCACCTTTACAGTGAAACCTGCTAATTCACAATATGGACTTGGAACATCATTTGGTATGAGGAAAATACACTCTAATAAACCCAGAATAGTGAATCATTTTAAGATTGTTCACTTAATCCCTTAGTCACTTTAATTTTAGTGCCATCACTTAGTTACAGTACTTAGTTACTAAAATTGTGATGTTTTTCAAGTGGGTAGATAGTGATATTTTAAGAAATGTTTTCAAAACTGGGAAAAGACTTTGTATACAACTTGCTTTCTACATGTTGAAGGACTGCACAGTATGTTTATGGTCACATTTTTGTTTGAACAGTCTTTGATGTTTATAGATTGAGTAGCTGAAAAAGAGCATTGTATTTTGAGGCTGTTGGTAGCAACAAGCACAGAATAAAGCTGAATTATACTACCAAATATTCTGCAGAAGGCTAGCATTTTCTGTAGGATAATAAGTTCGATGATGTGACAGGTCTGAATACTACCCTTGAAATCTTTAAACATCATAAGCACTTGAGGAAGGCAAAACAGATGGACTTAAAATATAAGAAAATCTGACTTTTACTTTGTTATCTTGAAATTTCCAGATTCTAGTAGTCTCATATTAAAGCATACAAATCAGGGTCCAAACGGTCTACATGTTTTATGAGTTATAGGAAAAAGGTCTGTCTTTGCTCAGTAGGGTGTAACGATATTGGAATGCTGTGCTGTGGAACAAGGTTGCAAAAGTTTTTCATTTTTGGGCAAGTTCACTAACCGAAAAGACTGTCGTGTTGTAGTCAAAGTGCAGTTTTAGGGAAATGAAGCTTTATATAGGTCTGTATCATCCTTGTTTATTTTCTTGTTTTCCCTGTTACTTCTCTGAATAAGTAAGGTGCTATATGAGGGATCTTATGTTTCAGCATGTACAGCAGCATATTCATACCATGGCTTGTTTTGCTTTCTTACAGCAGCAGTGGGAGTAGTGGAGGAAGCCATCCAAGTAGTCGGAGCAGCAGTCGAGAGAACAGTGGAAGTGGAAGTGTGGGTGTTCCAATTGCTGTTCCTACACCATCTCCTCCCAGTGTCTATCCAGGTAAGTGGAAACTTATTGTTCCTCTTTCTGACTGCGTTAACCTTTAGCATTTGCAAGTCTCCTAAACCCCAAGGGAAGTCTCAAAGTTCATTATCTGGAAATACGTAAGCCTTGAAAATTGCTTGCTGTTGAAAGTGTGAGTTTGAATCAAGTAATATCTTTTCTGGTAGTGTCTGATGTGCTCCTGTGCTTCTTTCATATATTATATATATTAATCTGTTTATAACTTTTTTTTTTTGCCTGGCTGCCTACATACAACTAGGTAGAGCACAACTGCTTTTTTAGTAGGCTGGGGGAAACTTCTCCCTTGTCCTTTTAAGCAAGTACATGTTTCTTTCACTGGCTGTGCAGATACATAGAAGCATGTTTTTAGAAAATTAGAGAAAGTGAGAGGCAGGCACAGAGTAAATCTTTAGTACCTTAATGCAAGCCTGAGTTGTCACAAAAAGACACTTGTTCAATGTAATTGCCACAGTCTTTCCAGAAATAGGAAGTGACATCAGTACTCTTCTGGCATTAGTACTCTTCTTCCTTTGTTTAGCCCTTTAAGTGAAGTGTACAGTTGGTTTGCAGCATAATCTGAGATTCATGATACTACCGAAACAAAGAACTAGACATATTTGGCTTTCCTCTTCTCTATATTAGCTAATTTATGCAAAGCTAAAGGCAGCCATGCTGCAGATAGAAGCATAAATAGCAAGGTGTAAAGGCCTCTTTCAGAAGTGATGGCTTTCAGTGAAAAGTTCTGGGTTGTTCCCTTCAGACTTGTAAAGAAGTGGATTTGCTTGACCCTCATCTACCGTCTACATAAGAATGAGCCTTTTTTTAACAGCTTCATTTTTCTCTCATCTCCTCGTGCATTCTAAAGTACTATGCATCTAATAAAGAGCTAACACTGGATAGTCAGCAGCTTTCTCTAATCCTTGCTAACATATCTCCTTATTAACTCCACCTCTTCCTCCTCTCTCCACGTAGCCCCTGCTGGCTCGGCTGGCACTGCTCCCCTTCCTGCTACCTCTGCTCCTGCCCCCACTCCTCCTGCTCCTGCCCCTTCCTCTGCTGCCCCAGATGCTGCTGCTGCTGCTGCAGGAGCTCAGCCCCTTGCTGATGGCTTCACCTCTCCAACTCCCCCTGCTGTTTCTTCCACACCCTCTACAGGTGAGTGTCTGCTCCAGCTGGTGGGCAGAGGAACCCAGATGTGATCACGATCCAAGTCTTTTCAAAGTTACTTCAGAAGCAGTGACCTTTTTTAAATTATGTTTTAAAATATAACTAGAAAATATCTGCTAATACCCAGCGATAAGGTAATGGCTACAGCAGGCAATTCAAGGTGTGCTAGTTTTATAAAGAACAATAATTTTTCATTTTATTATTTTTACATGTATATAATTAATTATTATAATCTTATTTCAGTTTGGATACTGAGACTCTCATAGAATAATTATGTTGGGGGAACCAGCACCGATAGTTCTGGGTCTGATTGTTCTCTTTCAGTGACAGAATAAAAAAAAAAGTGCATCTAGCAAAGTATAATTTGTATGACTTGTCTCTTCAATGCTTTCAAATGGCAGGTCTTCTTTCAATGAACTGATAAAAAAGGCAATTTTTTTATGCTCAGTGTCAGGTAGAATTCAAGTTTTTATTATGCAGAATAGTGCTAAAGCATTTTGGTTTAATACATGGTACGTATGTGTATATTGCAAATTGCTTTTCTTAATGCTTATGAAGTTACCCTACACTTTTTCATTTTCTCATATGCTGAAGTTGCAGCATAACCATAAGACAATTCTATACCGGCTTTTGAACAAGGAGTTACACCTGCGTTGTAAAGATCTCCTTTAGACAGCCGAATTCATACAGAGCTACCTACAACCTTTGTTACATTGTTGTAGTGGAGGCTGATCACAATGATCTGAATAGGTTTGTGTGTTTATTTCTGTTGATGTCTCTTAGAATTTCACCAGGTGCCAGAAGCATTCCTGAAATCGTATTTAGTTTAAGGTGCTGTGACAAATATAAAATGAGAATATACTTATGCTAGAATCCATGACTCTGACTAGAAGCTTCCACACTGTAATGAATTTTGGTATTAGAAGATGATCTTGTTGTCTAAACTACTTCCATGATTAGATGATGAACTGTGTCATGTGGGCCCACAGTCAGTTTTCTATTTTTGATGCACTGTCAGTATTCTACTTAAGCCATAATACTTCTGTATTTTTAATAAATCAAAATCGAGCAGAGATTAATATTTTAATGGCTATAAATTCACATTCTTTGTCTCTAAATTGGAGAGACATCAATTTGATAGGTGGACCACTCAGTGGATAAAGAACTGGCTGGATGGCCACATGCAAAGAGTTGTGGTCAATGGCTCAATGTCCAGCTGGAGACCAGTAACGAGTGG
>JANHGB010017847.1:0-21034 GCA_026283785.1 Coracopsis vasa | reverse complement strand
GCAATACTCACATTTCTATGCATCATTTCTCACATATTTCTCATGTCTACACATAATACTCACTCTTCCCAGCTCTTTATCTTCAAGTGCCAGCACCCCGGTGCTTTCTGTAAAGAGCTTTACTTTAACAACAGGACGAGGGTGAGTAGTGGTGAAATCTCCTTGAGTTCCCCACCTGCAACAAATAAAAGAACAGAATTTAAATGGGGCTGAGGACAGGCCTGAGAGTGATAAGACTGTAATCTTTTCCACAGAGTATTTCTTAATGCACTCCTAGAACTTAATTTCCAAACTTTTTTGGGGAAAGGGTAGGATAGAGAGAGCAGGTTTATATTTGAGCATCCAAGATGAAATATCTACATGGGAGAATTGGCTTTTCTCTATAAGAAGCCAAACCAGTTTTTTTTTTTTTGTATGACTTTTGTCATAAAAATCATAGATTAGTTAATGATAAAACCCAAAAAGAAACATCTTTGTTCTATTAAACATCCCTGGCAGTGTTCAAGGCCAGACTGGACAGACCCTTGGGTGACATGGTCCAGTGTGAGGCATCCCTGCCCATGGCAGGGGGTTGGAACTTGATGATCTTAAGCTCCTTTCCAACCCTAACTATTCTATGATTCTATATGATTCTATGTTCACTATCTTGTGCACACAAGTCAAATTAATTAAGCAAAGAATCATCTCTCAATTCTAAAAAAAAATACATTTAGGTTACCAAACTACACAGAAATAAAGAGACTTGATCAGAGAAAACTTTATGTTTTATGAGATGTTACAACTTTGTATAAGCATGTACAAAAAATGTAAACACGAACACAAAAAAATGGAGAAAACAGACGTTATTTATGAGTGACTACAGCTCTGCAAGACAATTATTGCCACAAGGCTTCATGCTTTTAGAGAACCTAAATACAGCAAACAAACTTGTTTTTTTTTGTTGAAAGAGCTATTCATCTCTTATCTCAGTTAAGACACTTGCTTTGTCAGCAAATTAGATTGCAACTTCCTCCAACAAGCTATTCCATTTCCCTAAAGTAGTGCATGGTACTCATTGCTTTGACGACACTAATTCTGATTATGCTACTAGGCACAACCAAAACACAAAAAAAGGAAGTGCAGCTCCAGTTTCTCTCCTTTTATTTCCAGTAGAGACATTATGATTAGCAGAAACCAAAGAAATAGGGAAAAGAGATGGCCTGAAGAGTATGCTCTGTAAAAGCATGTATTACACAAGCTAAAAATCTCTGGGCCTCATTTACAAAAGCAGCTATTTTTATTTTACATTCAAGAACGATTTACACAGTGTCTGCATTGTTGGAAAATGAACATATATGGTAGCAACCCTCCAGCAAAAGGGATTTGATAGGTAGAAGAAAGTCCTTTTCTAACATGTGTTAGAGACTTCAAGAGAAAGTCATAGGTAACTGAAACCAGAGGTTTAGGAAAGCAGTGGTTCTGTATAAGCCAGGTGGCTGAACACATGCCACACTACAGAAGTGAGGTTCACTGAAAATTAACTGAATGTTATGTTACAATTCTCTCTTCTTTGCTTTGTCTGGTGACTGATGCTCACTCTCTGTGGTAGATATAGCCCTAGCCTTAGCCAAAGTGGTAATTGAAACAGGGACTCTGACATGAAATTACCTTCCTGAGTGGGAGAAAATCTGTTTTGTGATCTGATGATAGATGCTGCAGTTGCAGAACAAGATAATACCCAGCCCTGCTGCTCTTCCAGGTGGCAGTCCAGAGGTAGGTTTTATCACAATACAGAAATCAGATTTCCAAGGAGAAAGCATTTTCATAAAAGATGAGATATTTGTATCTTTAGTCTTTCCCCCCAGATCCAACTACTCAGGAAGAATGCTGCCTTGCAATTGCAAACACAATCTAAGCACTTTGTTAGCTGCTCTCTCCCAGGCACTAAGACAGATTCATCCCTGAGCATCCAGAGGCCTTGAACAGTGCACACTGCAATGGACAGGATAACCCAAAAAATCTAGGGCATCTATTAAAGTAACAAAACAAACTCCTCTCTACAAAGATCTAGTGCTAGCATTAACTCACAGAGAGAAAAAAAGAAATCAAAGAGACCCAGCCTGTTCACTGGCGCCAGCAAGCTGAGCAGTAGGTACGTGCCACAGCGTGTGCTGGGGTCTCGGCACCCCAGCATCTGCTTCTGGGACCTCCCCAGAATGTGGTCCAACTTTCCCTGGAGACACACACACAGGCTCCATTTCTACAGGACAGACCAGAGAGGGAGGGATGAGTCACACTTGAGCCTTGCCCAGGGAGCCTGGCAGAATTTGCTGCTTCTCTTATTGAGATGCACAATGAGAGACTGATGCGGATGCGACTAACATGCAGTCGTCACCTTTTGGTGGCACTCCTGTAGTACTAGAAATCATCTTTAACACAAATCTGATCACTAGCCTTGAATTACATCTTTCTTGTACCCCTTATTCCATCTGCAGCATTAAATGAAAATCCTGGGCTGAAAAGCAACTCTGAACCAATTCCTAAAGCTTAATGTTCATGGTGCAAACATTCCATGCATTTATCTTCACCCTCCTGGCTGATCAGGTCTTCAGCTGACTCTCATAACCTCTTATGACCATGTCTTTGGAAGCGAGTTATCTGGTAGAGCAGATGGGTCACAGATCTTACTGCCTAGATGTTTATCACAATTTCTCAGAAAAGAACACACGAGGAATCATGTTTAGTTAGAAAAGGCAAATCTACGATTGCATTCTTTCGCAAGATGCTTACTTGCGGGCATCTGCTATTTCTCTCAGCTGCCAATATCACAGCAAATTACACAAGGCTCATAGCTCATCTCTTTATGCCTTGTGGATTACTAGAACATAAACCCTGTTTCTGTGGGAGCTTTGTCTTGTGGCACAGGTATTGCTTCACACTGTCTGAAATCAGAAGTTAGGAGAAAGCAGCCAAATAGAAGCAATATCATGTTTATTTTAGTTTGCTTCTTCCAAGAATCACAATGGTATAAAAAACCCAATAATCCAGACAGAAATTGAGTTTATCTATATATCGTACATTTAAAAGCATGTTATTACATATGCTATTAATACATCAGGCGTTAACTGAAGAGGAAGTCAGATTAAGTGTAACTAAAATGTGTAATAGCAAATTCCCAGCTGTAGGCTCACCCATATGGACACTGTTGTTATTAAAAGTTTTCCATCTGCATTTGTCTGTTTTCACACTACAAAATTAAGTGTAAAATGGCCTTACTGTCTGTATTTTGCATTCTCAGCACCTATTAATAAACTTTTGTCTTGTTAAATACAAAATTCTGAGCTATAAAGATTGTGCCATGAATATAACAAGGTACCAGACATTCACTATTTATTAAGGGTTATCCAAAACAGGGGGGTAGACTGAGTAAAGCATGCAGGTATACATAAACCAGCCTATTCTGAAATACACTTTGCTGTTCTGAAATAAAATCGTATTGGTGCTCAAAATCTGACAGCTTTCAATTCCCCCCCCTCCAGCTATTTCTTTTGTAACACCTCATCAGACTCCACTCAACGAATTAACTTTGTTCTTTCTGTTTATGAATAATACTTTGCCTTAACCAAATTCCATTGAAAGACATATCACATTTCAGCTTCTCTATCTCAGAGGATAAAAAGAGGTACCAGATTTTAAGTGTACAGATCATCTTAAAATGACTTATAATGTAATTGCAAACAACAGCTTTGGAGAAGCTACTGTCGCACATCATCTGTAACTAAGAACTCTCCAAGTAATCAATCTTATATATAATGCAAAATCATAAATATAGCTTACCTAGCCAATAAATAGAGATTTACTGAATTATTTGTTATTTCTACTGTAAAATTCTGTCAACTTTCTTTATACTTCTTGTGATTTATTCTACAACTATATGTCTGTTCAATGGGCTGTTTAGTTTAATTGTGAAAAACAGGTTAGGTTACCTAGTAATTAATGGAATGGATACCAAACCAGTAATTATTATGACACAAATCTTGACTGCCATTACTGTAATTTCTTATTTAAATTTATAGATTTTATGTGCCAATATAATTATATCCACTTGGTTTCTCAAAAATTTAACATTTTTCTTCCATAACACATTTGTCTTCTGTCAAATGTACATATTAATACCTATTGAAATGATAGTATTTCCTGTTCCCACATCTGCTTAATCTCATTGGAGTAGCTGTAGTGGAACATTTCCTTTAAATTTAAAAGCTAAGCTGTTAGATATAGGTCAGACAAATTTGTATTTTTCTTTTAAGGTTGGGGTTCACCCCGACATTGTCCTGGAGAAAATACAGTACTTCTCAGAAGTATCTTTCTGATAAGCTGATTAAAAGTCTATCAGCACACAAAGGATTGTTTGTATTATTTATAAGATTGAGTAACTTTTATTTGTTCAACTGACTGACCTTTTGACTGTTTTTAAGTAAGAACTAAAAATGTAGACATCAGAATTTGAGTACAGCATAAAGAAAAGTTACTTTTCTTTATATTTTGACAGCAATAACAGTTAAATATTTTCTACAAGATAATAAATCCTACAGGTGCCTTTCACTTTCCATATAAGGGAGCATGCAAACCTGTAGGTTGCAACTTGATTTTCTGTGAAAAGAGAATGAAATTAAATGTGCCATTTTGATCTCATTTGAGTCAAAGTATGTTGCAGGCAATTTATTTCAAGCTTACTCTGCTACGGAGATACTGAACTGTGTAAGTAAGAGCCAGAAGGAAGAACACGCAAATTAATTCACCTCATTTCTTCAATGGCTATTTACAAAAAGTGTATCTTTAATAATTCTTAACACAATAGAAAAAATTAATGCTTTATATTTGCAATAGCATATGTTTTAACCACCAAATGTATGTAAGCAATGAAAAACAGGAAAGGAGTCATTTCCACAGATTTGAAGAAGCTGATGGTATATGACTACCTGTTCAATGATTTTTGCTAATGTGAACATGACCAGTGTGTCTAGATGGGAAGTGCAAACTTTTTGTTAGAACAAGTGCGGATCTCTTGTAGTGTTCACATTGAATTAAAAAGTCCCATTATAATCTGTTCATTTATTTTAGATCTTAGTAAAGTCATCAAAAGTAACAATAATTTCAGTGCTGCATGCTGCAGTGTAACTCACTGCACCATTAACCACAGCCCATGTAGCATATTAGAGACCTCTAAACCTATCAACTTCAAGCCTAAAAGAAACCAAATCCTGCCTCTTCAGGCTCTCATTTTGCCACATCATTTTCCTTTTTACACATAATTTTTCTGCTTTCATCTACTCATTACTATAGAAACTGCAATGATTTGGCATTTGATCATCTTCAACCATAAGCCCCAGTCTTTCCATCATATTTACACTGCTGTCAGAGGTACGTGTGCTGATATTGTAATTAGTGACAGACTCCTTTGCCAAAGTTGATTTCCTTTCACTGCAAAAGTATCCACTACCAGCAAAGAGGTGGATGTTTATTTCAGTTAAAGATTTATCACTGTGTCACAGAACCCTCTCTAAGGAAATTTATTTTTCTACTTCATTTTGGAACACATTTCATATGCTTGAAACTGCAGCAAATTTCTGAGGTTTTCCACTCTAATCATGGTCTCTGCTAGTCAAAACTTCTCTTTATAAGGTCTTAAATCCCCAGTCTTCAATGGGAGTGAATGTTTTAAAATTTATTATTCTAAGCAAACATCTAGAAATTTTATTTCATCCCTATTTACTGGAACATTTTCTTTCTGACAAAATAGCAAGTCCACAGAACTTTGCACCATCAGGAATTGATTGTCCTCAGCCATTCAGAAATATTCTCCTTTTTGAAATCAATATCAGAATCCATGGGTCTCTTTCATGCTTCCTTTTGCATCTTTCTGGGTTTTACTCTTGATTTAAATCTACCTCAGCTGGCTTCTTAATACCTCATTAAATCACCTTAAGAGGTCTTCTACAAGAGTTTTCTTATTTCCTATCCACACAGAGATGAGCTACAGAGCTGGAGCGAGCAGGAAGATGCACCAAAACCAGTTTGTTAGGCATTCGACTGCTCCGCAGGACTAAGATTTACCAGCACTTCATATTTGCACATTGTGGAGCTGGACTGAAAACGCAATGTTGAGGTTTCTGTAACATCTTCATGTCTCAACTATTTCAAGAATCTGTATCAACTTTGTTATTTCTACTTTGCTTAGAAACATCCTTTAACTGTAGAGAAATAAGCATCTATAATCTTCAGGTTAGAAATCGTACTCACAGTGCAAGTCATGAGATGGAAGGCCAGGAAACAAGAAAGACAGATGATACAGCTCCTCCCTGACACATCTGACTACAGGGATACTTTAATCTAGTTCAGAACACCTTAAATCCAGGTCTGAAACATTCTGCTGTTAGTGAAGTATCATGCGAATGTGGAATTTATGAGGTATTGCATATTACTAACTACAACTGACTATATACAGATGGAGAGAGGAAAAAAAAAAGTAAGATGGAAAGCAAGCCGCTGTACCAGCAGTGGAAGTTACCCCACAGTGATCTGACAATAAATCTTTAATTTAATGAGAAGTCTCCATTCAGTCTAACAAAAATAGAGTTAAATCCATACTTATCTGATTTTGGCTTTTTTACTGAGATTCCCAAAGAGAATATTAGTTGGTACTAATTGCTGCTAGTTCTTCTCCGCTAATAACGGGACAAACTTCGTAAGCATCTCCTTTTCTCTAATAAGCACAGAAATACCCATCCATCTGGCAATGACTGACACCAGGATGAAATCATGGCCTTAACACTAACAGCTGTCTCATACAATCCAAAGGCATGTTTATTTTCTGACTTCTGCACAACTTACAAAATAATATGAACATTCCATCTTCTCCCTTTAATGAAAGCTATTGAAAAAGGATGTCAAAATGTTACTGCACAAGCAATAGAAGTTTATTATGCAGCATCAAGGATCTAATAGGGCAATGATTATTACTTATGTGCAATATTACAACCAGTATCTTTACTTTCAGATATATACATGTATATATTCATATATATATATATACGTATATTTTCTCCATTACATCAGTGGAATTCTGGAATTCATGTTTGAAATCACAAGGGAAAGAGTTTGTTTGTACCTTTCTATAATGCTTATAATGGGGTTTAGGTTGCAAAAAAAATACATATATTTATTTGAAAATTGCTCATTATTTTGATGGAAATGCAAGGAGCATTATTTCCTTCATCAGAGCAAGTACATTAAACTGCAGCTGAAAAGTAACATATAAAGAAAGTTTGAAACTATCTTCTATGTGTCTTAACTGTTCCTCCCTGTATTATTGCGATCTTCCTGTCTTATGCAGAAACCTTGCTAAGAACCGCAGATTCGCTGTTTTTTAATCCCTACTACAAAAACACTGATACTTTGCATAAAAACTTTCAAACTTTCAGCCTGTCAGCTAGTGAAGCAGCATTAAAATAGTAATGGTTTCAACACATCAAAATCTTCCTAAAACTACAAAATATATATATGAGAAAGATAATTTGTTCTACAGAGATGGATGACAGTAGGAAGAAGTACAGAAAAAAAGGGAAATTTTGGTATAAGGTTGGAAGGCCATGTAATTGTCTGTGTCACCTTTCATTCCACCCAAGCAGGGTCCACAATACTGTTCCTCCCTCACCCTTTTTTCCTCTTTTACCATTTTTCATTTATTTCCAACTCTATGGGAACTTTTGACTCAGCACACTAGCAGTTTGAAATGCAGACTAGCAAGCTATCTCTTGAGCACTTCCCGTATAGAAAAGTTGGGTGTTCAGCACTTGTACCTGCATATATCAGTAACTTGGCATTCAATTTCTGACTGCATTGTCAAGTCACTGTCTAGTCTAGTCACGCAGAAAAAGTGATATATTTCCTCCCCATCATGGGTTCACCAGGAAAGTTAAAGGCTTTTGGGGTGGTTGTTATAAAATATTGGCAACCCTTTCTTGGAACTCTGCTCTGAAGAACTGAAAGTTCCAAATGGATCCTTACTTCGGCAAAGGCAAGGATACAGCGTTTTGATGAATATGCTGTATTGTAAAGCCCCTTTAGACTAGAATAAAGGAATTAACAGAGCTCAAAATTCTACCAATTTATCACAGAGCTAATAATGAGTTAGGCACAATAATGTATTTCTTTTTAAACATAAAACATTTTTAGAATCTGAAAAAAATGACTTGTTAAAAAGAAGCAAAATTATGAATAGCTTTTCTTTAAAAATATGTCTAATGCAAACCTGAAAGGAAAACCAAAAGATGGGTTCAATGCATAATAAGCAACTAAGTGAAAACACCCATTTAGACTTTCTACACTGAAAATGAGGAAAGTGCATTCTAACAAACACTACAGAATGCTATTATGACAAGTATTGCCATCACAAACATAAACTGGTATGAATAAATTATTACTTAGCCTTGCTTTCCCATCTGATTTTCAATACAGGCAACCAAGAAAAGTCAGGGTGAAGATTTTAAGTGGTGCATAACAAGGCTAACACACTGCTAAGTCTTGAGAACCACTGCTACATGTTGTGTGAAGAATTAGTGAGAGGCGTTAACTCCTGTTTCCCACTTAGTTTCAAACCCAGATAGGGGCTCGTGATGGACACCTAGGCCAGCCATGAACATCTATGCTTTTGAATTTTCTATATCGATATTTATTTCAATATTGCCTTGATAAAGATAATTCTGAATCCATCCCAACATTGTTAAAAGTTGCAAATCCTTTTTATTTCATGTTATTTAGTATTTGTGCAACACTTCAAGCCTTCAAAATGTTGTACAAATATTGATAAACTGACAGTACTTCAATGAAGCAGATAGATGTCATCTCAGTCTAAGATGTGGGAAAACACAAAATGGACCTACCTGAGCATGCATTGTTTATCAGGGAAGACCTAGGAATCAAATCAGAAAATTTCAGTATTCCATCTGGCATCACACTGCTTTCTCTTTCACTCTGAAACCCCTTTTACTCCCCTGGTTCCTACTGTTCTTATCAGCTGTTCACATTATTCTGTCTTTGTTTCTGCTGCCCTCCTACTCTCAATCTGCTGGTATTGCCTTCAAGTAGGTCCATTAACCTTGAGACTCATACCTTATATGCTACACAGTTATTAAGAAATTTCAAGATCTATAGTTTTTTTTCTTCATCTGTTCAGTGGACTATTCTGTATTCCAAAAGTACTGGACCTCTTGACACCTCGGAGTCTCAATACTAACACAGTGACAGCAGAATCTGTCCATGGCTGGGTGAAAACCAGTTTTCTGACAGTCATGAGCATTTGAGATGTACAAAGTATTCTTAGTCTGAAGAGGACTCAATAGCAAAAAACTATTTCTTTTAAACCCTTTTCTTCAACTGTTCTCTTTATCAAAACAACAAACCAAAACTAAATGAAATCATACAATTCAAATGCTGTATCAAGTCAAATGTTTAGCAATTATTCTAAATATACCTGTATTATATTGCTAATAACAAATAAAAGCAAATTTTTGAAAGGTATCTTCAAACCAAGATACAAGGATGGTATATTTTGAAAATGTAAATTTTGATTTGATCAGAATGTCCCATTTCAAAAGAAATCCAAAGGAATTGTTTTCATATCAGTATTGTCCATACAAAATAATAAAATTTTCCAAAGATGAACCAGGTGTGGAACACTTTGAGTAACAAGAGAATCCACTCTACCAGAGTATTCCAGAAGGAGACTGGAGGTAAAATTTGAGGTAATCCTTCCCAACCCCATAATTTTTCAGACAGACCACCATCCCTCTACATGATACTTTACAGGCTGCCTTTGTCTTCACTTGACCCAGCCAGAGGCCAGATAGCTATATTAGTATGAACCTTAGCATGATCCAAAACATTTTTCTTCTACACAGGATTGAACTGGCTTTGGCTCAACACTGCACTATTCATAGTCAAATGTCCTCCAGTTTGAAGCTGGATCACATATCAACAGACGCTTTAGTGCAATGCTAAAGAATGGTTATTACTGTCTGCAAAATATTAGTCACATTTCCTGTGGATCAGGTAGGAATCAGAATGGAAACAGATATATCATGTACATTAAGCAGTGTGTAGTCTTTCTTTAAGCCGTGTTATAGTGAAAGGGATAACAGTGGGACACACATCTTCAAGCCCCAAGGTTTCAAAAATGCACTATGAAATAAAACTGGTATCAGTCTTGCAAGAGACATGTAATGTCATTACACATGCAAAAAGATAGTCACCCCGAAACACGTATTCCTTCCAGCAGTGACATTAGATGAAAAGGGTTAATAACCCAACTCTGAATGGAGAGCCTATTAATCATAAAGCCCTCATCCCACTGGCTTTCTGTCTGTGGTCTAAGCTCGGCAGCAGAAGGCAGTGCACCAAAGCCACAGTCTTCAGATGTGCAAACATCACGCCAGGGCAGAAATCCTGGTTGCTTTCAGCCAATTGTTATCATGCTGAGCACAAAGCAGAAAGGAGAACAACTAGGATTTAGACAGAACAGTCAAAGAAATTAAAGTGAAGAAAATAAAAAAAGATATGCCCTGGTGGCAGGAGGATTATGTTTATTACTAACTATTGAAATAGAGATTACAACCAACTTTAGTTATCTCCTTCCTCCTCTCATCCCAATTTCTTCCATATCAAACTTCTCGATCTGACAAGTGAATATTCCCTTTTATCATAGGTATATAGACTTATGGAGAATATTTTGAGAATTAATCATGGAATCACTATAACATTTAGGCTGGAAAAAACTGCTGGAAGTGACCTTGTTCAAGCCCTGCTCAGAGCAAGGCCAGTTAAAATTAGGTTGTTCTGGGTATTATCCAGTTGAATTTAAAGTTTTTTTAATATTAAGAGCCTGTATGTAATTCATATTTCTCTGCAATGAGAGGTGAAAAACATCTTAGACAATTTATAATAGTAATCAATGACAGAACATAGCATAGAAACTTAAGTATTTTAGAAAATTCTGTACCTTTTTTGTGAATATCATATTGCTTTTTATATTTGAGCTTATTAGGTATTATTTCCTTTCTTTAAAAAAGCAAGTAATTGATTAGTCATCAAGAATAACTGACTTAAAACTGTCATGTTAATTTTCAGGTGAATCCATATTCCTTTTGTGAAACTTTTCCACCATTAATCTATAACACAGGCTGGGATAAATGAATTTTTTTCTTCTCCATCTTTTCCTTTGCAGAACAAAGAAAACATCAAATAATTTCCCACTTGCAATTTCTTTTTTCCTCTTCACAGCTGGATACTAGACTGACATACATGGTATTTGCTCATAGCATCCAAGTTTTTGAAAAGTAGTTTATTCAACCTTATTTTGTGAATTGCTTGAATCATGACAATCCAAAAAAGACAGACTTATTGCCATACAAGATGGAAGCTATGATGGAATTTGTCCTTTAAAGATACAAAGATGAATCTTAGAGCAAATTATAATAATCATTATGCAACTCAAACCTAGTTTATAAAAGCAGACATACTTTGTTTCCCGTCATGATCATTACCCCAATGACTTCCCTAAAATTCCCAAATGCTTATGAAAAGATGACCAAGTTTTCAGCATTGTCCCGATCACCATAATTGTGTCTCAGGCTTTAGCCTTTGAAATGATCTCACTAATAATACACAGAGGTTCTCTGACATGCAACCTCACTTTTGTAAATGTTGCATAAAATGTAAGAAAAAAAGTCTGGAAGCCAAAAGTAGGCTGAACAATTCTACTTTGTTATTCTTTAAGTTCAACAATGAATTTCACCGCACTTTTCTGAAAGTAAAAAAACTTCCAAAGGTAATAGCCAAAAGAACTGGTGAAATCCATTAAGTAAAAGACTCTGTTCAAGAAGCTAAATCCTAAAGAGAATATATCTTCAGAAGATAAAATAGGAAGCATAGGAACAACATGCTAAGCATAGTTAGATCAGGCACTTTGAAACCACAATCTCACTATCCTTCTATAAAAATCCCATGTGCGAATATACTCATTTCAATAAATAAGCACCCAAACAACAGAAAAAACCCACACCCTAAGGAGAGCTGGATGGCTTGCCAGCTATAAACAAGTTTGATTACTAGCTGATTAGCACACACTTTGTGTTTCTGTCTCTTGTTTCTTCCAGTGCTTACTCTCTAGACTCAAAACAATATGAGGCAGGTACAACTTTTTAATTCTGTTTTTCCTTCTGTGCAAGAGCAATAACATGGATTCTTACACATGTAAACAATATAAGGAATGATCACTGAAAGCTAATACTATAAATAATTAATCTCATTTATGCAGATGTATCAGAGCAGTAGCAGGTGAAAAAAGAAAGAGTAGGTGTGCCTCTCTTTCCTTTCCTACTGTACATCTGTGTCATGCAATCACAGGTTACGTGACAGTTGTAGGTATGACCATCCCTGTTTCCCTTAATCAAAACTAAAAATTAGGAAGTAGCACGGACTATGATGAAGAAATAAAACTAGCTGATGCTTGGAACATGACTGACACAGGTTATAAATGTTGTCTACCCTTTCTCCCTTCACAAAGGTCATCTTAAGGTGACATCCTCTGTTAAAAAAAAGTATTCTTTTTTTTTGTGAATGACAATGTTGTTTAAGGAAACGCTAAATTTTAGAAATTAACCCCCTTTTTCCTTTTTTCTTTTTTTTTAAGCTGTTCTATAAAATTTTTGCCAAGTAATCTTTAATGATGTATCCACAAGTACTCATACTTCAAATACTTTCTGGAATTAACAATGGTAGAATATTGTATAAAAATAATATGAGCAGCATTTACTTAATTTGTGCAGTCCTGACTGAGGTTCCCTGCCTCCTCTGGTCAGATAGTTATGTATTCTTCACAGACTTGTAATACATCATAGCCCTTTTTATAAGGTTATACAATCACTTTTGGCAAAAAATTATCATCTTGTCTTGTTTACATGAAGAATATCCTGGCTCCATTAAAATTTTCTCATCATGCAAGCTATGATCTTTTTCTTTTGCCTAAATATGTGACAACAGAATGTCACTTGTAGGGATAAAAGATAGCATGTTCCTATCTCTTATCTTTAGGCATGATTATACATACCCAAAAGACAACACTTTCAAGACACCACATTATTTAATATTCATCACCAATAAAAATCAATGATAAGCAAACACGGGGACACAAGACTCCACAAGACTAAAAGCTGACCCCCATCAGTAACATTTGAAAAATTAAATTAGCACTGGATTTTGCAAGATAACCCCCTGTGGTGTCACAGCAACAAAGTTATGCAAAGCTTCACACAACTGAAGGAGCCTTCTGAAGGCTCTGCCTACTGATCTCTGGCAGAAAAGGTCACAGGCTATGTTGGAGGGATTTTCAGCAGGGCTAAAAGGCAGAAAAACAGCTGGAAGGAATGAAGAAATATTTCACAGGTAGTAATAAAAATTTCATAGGGTTTGCATGTGAGGCTGTATAACTAATCTGTCTGCAAAATTATCCAAGACTTAAACTTAGTCAATCTATACTGGTTTGTAGCATTTGCATTTTAGAATGACCATTTGCTACTCAGTAACATTCATACTGAAAGTGCTTCATTTAGCTTTTTAAATAAGAAAATGAAGCACCCCAATATAAACTTAAAAAATTATTATTCAAAGGGCTAGAAAGCAGACAAGGATTAAAGGCATTAAGAAACCAGAAAATATTTCTTACAGGTAAAAGCTGTGCTCTACTCTCTGGGACTCTAACTAGGTCTTTCCCCTTTATGAAAGGACATTGTTTCCCATTTCCTTATTTCTCTTATGGTAGCATTCAGGGATTCAGAGGCATACTTGAATAAATACTCATAAAAATAGTTGAGAAAATATTCAGCATTTTGGACAGTGGATAAATCCTGAATTAAGTCTCCACTTGACTCATGCTTTTATTCATCTCCACTCTAAGGTCACATTGGCGTGCACTCCATTCTGAATGCATTCATCCTAGTACTTCATTTTTTCCTTGTCACTGTCACAGCTTTTGAAACTTCTGACTGAGTAGCAGCATTGCACTGCATACACTGATGTTTTTCTGATGAAAAAAATAGGCATAAATAATTCTTTATACTGCTTTTTTCACAGATGTAGCTACCAGTTCAAAATGATAAACCAACTACAAAAATGTATGTGACAAGCACTTGATTTGCAGCTCTCGTCAGCAGTCTCCCACAGCAGGCTGGTGGTAATCATTCACTTTTCATCACTGTCTCATTCTATGCTCAGTATGAGCACTTTGCTACCCTTTTATAGCTGCATGTTCTATATAAAATCTGAAGTTATGTTCTCATTTATCTGGTATTTGTCAGTGTAAATATGTTACTGTTAGTGATTTGAAGAGTTGAGCTGAACTACACTACTTGATTCTTCCTCCCCCCACCGCATAATGTGTTTTGTGTTTTATCCTCCTGCCTCACTGATTATTTTCCTTCCTATCAGAATGACATTACTAAAAGTTATCCCAGGAAGGAGCCAGGTCCAGCAGCAGGCAAAGCAGGCAGCAGCTGAGGGCAGCCCACAGCTTGTATTGTCTGTATTAGAAAAGGGACGGGCCGGCTGTGTTTGCCCAGATGGTCACTGGCCTCTACTTACACGACTTTGCCCACTGCTGCCAAAGGACAGAGGAGGAAAGAAGGCATCTCTCTTCCCAGTAGTAGCACCATTACTAACAGGAGCAGAAAGTCACTTTTGTTTCTATCTCTTCTCAAAAACCCCCTTTGCAGGAGAACATTCAAATCTTCACCCTGTGACGGACCCTCTCCAGCAGGTGCCCATCAGGGAATAGTGATGAGTGCTGGAAGAAACAAGAGGGGCAAGAGGAGGCAGATGACTATGTAGGGCAAGGGATGTGTCGGTCATAAAAGTAAGAACAATCTGAGAAGGGCTGGACACATGCTGGGATAGAAGAGAGAAAAAAAGAGAGACACCTTAAGTCCTCTGAAACTTAGGGACTCCTCCCTGCCTATAACAGTATTTCCTAGGCTCTCTTCCACCAGCATCAATTTCTGGTTAAACTGTGCCAAGCCCTCTTAGTTGCCCCTGCCACTGATCAAAACAAAGCAATATTGCTACCATGAAGAAGACCTGGTTTGGCTCTAACAGAAAAATTAAACTGTGGAATACAGAATTTCTCATTCCATAGGCAGCTTCCTCCATCTTCTTTACTGTTTGCCCATAATTTGCTAATTTCATGCTTGCCTAATTTAATATCCTCCTCCATTGCCTCAAACTGTATCTCTAGATATGCTTACAAACCACGTCTCTATATGCTCATTATCATACTGTATGCAATGTCTCATAATTACTCTTGCCAGAAATGGAAAACAGTACAACTCAGAAGACCACAAGAACAAGATAGATTTTAAAGCTCTACCAGCCATGCCCCTTCATGCAGGACAGCAGGTCAGCAGCACCAGTAACTCCCATGTCTGTCCTTCCAGTGTACGGTTCAGTCATCAATTTCCTGAAGATGCATAATTTTTTCCCGCACAAATCCATATGAGTTTTCTGATTAAGTAAGTTTCTGATACAACATCACTTACACGGGATAGCTGGTAACTTTTCTTCCATATTCAATCAACTCATACCTATTGAGCCTGAAAATAAATAAGTTTACAAGCTCAGAGCAGGTCCTAACATTATTCCTTTTCCCAGAAAGACTCCAGTTGTTCTTGTATTGACTCCATATATTCTGGAACTCCGTTTTCACAAAGTTTCTATTTATTTGACAGGTAGGAAAATCAACTTATCTGTTATTAACTTTTACTGCATATATCTAAACACAATATATATCTTCTGATTGGTTTTACAACCTTTTCCTTAACCCTCAGCTCTCAGTATGTAATAAGTAAACCACGAATTTACCATGAACCATCCCTACTATGTTTTGTTCACCATATCTGGAAACAGCTAGAAAGAAACAAAACCCTTAACACGTGCAGACTGTTTTCTGAAAGAGTAACTGTGCCAAGATTCAAGAATCTGTGCATTCTAGGTAATTTAGGGAGATTTGAAGACCCATACCAATGACATCGGAGGTTAGTTGACCACTTAAAACAGAAGTTTACAAGTTCAAGAGTGAGAAAACAGAAGAAATGGGAGCCTTGACTGCGACAGTAGGCACAGGTTGGAGGCACTCATTGCAGGCAATGCTATGAGAGCAACTCTGAGTCTAAAGACAAAGCACAGCTTGGAGACATGGCCTCCATGAGGAAGCCCTGTGATTCTCATGAGACCCCACGCCAGAGAACAACCCAACAGGTTCACAAATGAGCAGGGGATGTTGCATATTCACTAATGACCTTGCTTCATTATGTGCATCTGTGTGTCTTTTTGTGCCATGTTGCTTCTAGAAGTTTCTCATGTACGACATGCAAATGATAAGACTGAGCATTCCTATGCCCTGGAGACGGAACACAGCCAGGGACTATGACAAGTGAATTTTACATCTTGTCCCACATATTTAGAGTTCTGCAAAGCTGTTTGAATATATCACTGGAGTAGGCTGCTGGCTTACTTGCTAAGGAAATTTGCTGCAACTGGGAGAAAACCCATCAAATTAGATCTCCTCCTCCTCCTCCAACCACAGAAGAGGCAGATTAAACCCTGTGGTTATAATTTTCCCTATGAGAAGTCTGTATCTGTGGCCCGAATGGAATAGAAACTATCAACACAGCTCTGCTGAAGATGTTCTCAGATACTGTAACAACTGCAATTTTTAAATTGTCTTTCATGAGGCACACTATGGTGCCAGTAAAACCCCAACACACTGTATGGAAAGTTATCTACAAAAGCTTCCAAATGACATTTTAACAGAGAGAAAAGTGCCTGAAGTCAGTGTGGAGGTCAGACAAATCAACCAAAATCCACACTTAATTTTACTCCTCTTTGCCACTCTGACTGCTTCAACTACAGAAGGCATGATGTTATCCCCCTCCAAGTCAGTTTGCTGACTGCTTCCCTCAAAAATTAATTGAAAGAAGTGGATCTATAATTTAAAATGAAATAGGCTCAGCAGGTGAGTAAGCTTTGTCAAGATTGATTACTGAGCATTGATTTTCCACCAGTTGTACAAGTTACACTCCACAAGGCCACCTGCGCATTAACCTAGAATACAGAAAATCCCCTCAGGCTAACATCTATCAAGAGGTTTGTATTTTCAGAGGATGAAGTCTCTAGCTCTTTTCCTCACACATACGTTCAATGGTATTCATTTGGACAGTATTCACACTTAGTACTTATTTCACCATAATTATTATTTGTATTTCAATTTTTCAGAAGGAATTAAAGATAACTACCCAGTAAAAAAACCTTCACATAACCTAGAGCTTTTACAATTAATTTTAATTGTAAAAACTGTTAAAGATAGTCCATTAGGTTCTCCCATAATAAGAAGGAAAGAGATGCTGGATGCAGCGACAGCAGGGTGGCTTACTGTGGCCTGGAAGCTTCTGCTTGGTCTGTCTGAAGCTTCTCTCCCCCTTCTACTTCCATGGTGCAGTAGACAATACGATTGGGAGCAACTGATTTTAAGCCTTGGACCTCCATTATAACAATCTGAGGAAAAGAAAGCAAATGGTTTATCCTTCAGAAAACATTACATAGCACAGCTATTGCAGAACTAGGCTCCATACAGGTAAAATACAATAAATAAATAAATAAATCTCCAAAACCCCTCACTTAAACATTCTGAGACAAAGTCTTAATTTTGCTTTCTTATGTCACTTTCGACAACACATATTAGAAATTGAAATTTTTGCTTTGTTTCTACTTGGATAATGACGAAAACCTGACTCCAATCATAATTTAAATGCCAGCAGTTGAACTTGAGACAAACATCTAAATATAATTCTAACTCTTAATACATGAGGAAATGTATCTTTTAAGCAGTCACCTAAGTAAGTACTTATAGAATTAATAGGTTACTAAGTCAGAGTGCAAATAAGACAAATACACTGATCACATCTTGAAAGGTTAATAGTGGTGCTGTGACACTGGTGGTTGCAACCCCTGAATCTCAGAAGCAATGTGGTTTGTGCTAAGCATGAGGCAGGTCAGGCCACTGCTATCAGCTGCTGTGATTCTTTTCCCCCCACTACCAACCTCTTTTCCTTCTCCCAGCTCAGTCTTACAGTCAGGTTCAGCGCGCATATGGGGATGGGAGGAAGAGAAAGGGAAAAAGTCACCCCCACCAGCTGCACTCTGAGAAATTTCCTCACCAGGGAAAATCTGAGCTTGGCAGATCCCATAGCTTTTCCATCTCTTCTAAACTACCCAGTTATAGCTCAGAAGAGCAAAACACAGTCCTACTTCAAATGCTCTCCGCCTTTTCTAATCCTTACAGCTTGTCACAGTGTGAAATTAGAGGAATTTTTACACCTCAGATGTTTCTAATTCAGAGAAGATTTGAGAAGAGAGACAGGTTTCCCTTCTTGCTTTGGGAAAGCTGCTTTACTTTCCAGCCCCCTTTGGGCCTATGAGAAGAAACTGGGAAAAACAGAGTCATTTAATCATCAGAGAAGTTGTCCTTAACTGAACTATAACAAACCCTAATATTCATTGATTGTTTTTACATATTACAAAAGTAATGGCTACTTTTCGTCTCATTAGAGACAATTCATGTCTTAGGTCAGCAAGCAATTACTAAAATATTTTTGCTATTAAACTATTTGCATATTTGCCAGTTTGTTTCAATTCAAGTATGTTAAGCCAGATTTCACCCATAGCTGTAAATCCTCTGTACTTTAAAACTTACAGACATTAGATGTCTTGTAGAATTACTAGTTTGGTAGTATTACAGTGAGATGACATTGATCATTTATTACATCTTTACATTGTTCATAAATTATCAACATTGCCTATTATCCTTTATAAATAACAACAGCAGTTCAGTGAAAATGATGTAATCATCTTTATTTTTCATCTTTTGTGGTCCAGGAATTCAAGCACTTATGAAAGTGACCAATGATCACCGAGACACGCACTAGAGATCCTTCTAGCTAATACTGCCTATAAGGTCTTTCCACATGCCAAACACATGTCCTTGTTGAATGCAGACTTCATGTTTATTCATTTTTATCTTGATACTTTTCCTTGACTTTCCAATTTAATTGCACAGTACATTTGTCTTCGGTAGCAATTCTGAATTCCAGCAATGATAAAAGTTGCATTTCATTAGGAAGGAAACTGTCACTAGCTGATTTACTAGCTCATTAGCTGATAAACAGCTTCCTAAGTATTTCTTGTCTATTTCTGAAACTGTCTAACAGCTGAAGAACATAAGTGATTAAGTCTTCTCCTACTACTTTGATATTTTATGTTACAAATTTTTTGCAAACAGGCTATTTGAGGAAACATCCAACTTGCAATAACAGTCCCTGTTGATTGCAGTGATGCAGCGATGGGTGTCTCCCACCTTCGCCAGCAAGGCCCATTCCTACCACAACATTATAAATGTTATAAATTTTTATACTAATGTTTAGACACATTATAGATCTCCTGTTTGCTCACATGATTGTGCAGTAGCCCTCAGTGGGATTTTCCTGGTTACTTTACAATTTAGGGTAAAGACCTGTAAAGACACGATATGGATATGTTTATGTGTGATTGCAGAAATGTGAAATTGTGCACACAACCTCAGATTTTCCAAAAATATTCTGTCTCCAAGGAAATGTAATAAGCTTTTCTTATTTGTCCATTTGCACAGAAAAAGAGCAGATATTCTGTGTTCCAGTCTACATGAATATCAGTTCAGTCATTTACTTTTGCTCTTATAACCACTGACATTTAGTAAGATATATTAAATATCTTGTCCAGCAAGAAAATCAATTTACATGTTTAAAGTGAAAATTTGCCCTGCTAAAAACTGCTACATGTAGAGTAATACTATAATTCTTTGCCTTGTGCAGGGTGAAATGCAGATTACCAACCTTGCAGAATATCTGCATTTTTTAGATCAGTGATGGTGTGTGTGGGGTGAAGCTAAGTTCACCAGACCTTATAGTCTACATTTCTGGTGTTTATAAAAATCCGCTATGACCACCAGCAAATTTTTGATTTTTCTTTATTCTCTAGATGCTTCCAGTGAAAAAACACAACTTGTTTGTAAAACTCTATGAATGAGTTCCTGATAACAACAGTGTTCCACTATTACATTCAAAAGTATCCTAATGTACTGAAATTCATTTGAAGTTACATTTGTGTGGGAGAGTCAACTGCCTACACTGCTGTGTGGGCCCAAATACAACTACTGCTGCAAGAGGAAAATGCATCACATCATAGCTGTATTCTAACTGGTAATGATCAAAGAGACAAATAATAACTCATTTCTTTAACATAAAATTTTAAAATTACTAAGGAAGGATTAATAACAAAAAAGCATCAAGACACAGATATTGTTTTAATTTAAATTGTCGCCAAGTTCTCTGTGAAACATGTGATTACCTCTAATGTGAAGGAGAGGACCACATCAGATTTTGACAGCTGGACCTCGTTTTCGTCTCCTATGTCCAAGAATGCAGAATTCTGCGATCGCTTTAACTTCTGCAGTTTAAATTCTGGCCCACCTTTAGACACAGGAAGACTTTCCAAATTTGCCATCAGCAAATTCACCGAGGACCGCAGCTCTTCAATGTACGTATTCTCCATTTCTCTTGTTACGAATTTTGGGAATTTTCTTTCCTTGGAAGATATATTTTGATAGTTAGAGAGGAAAAAAATCACCCCGATATACACCATGTTCATTTACTCCCAGTTTGTTCTCAGCTAAGAGAGATATTTAATAAGTCTTAACTCCAGTGTTTATTTCTTTATGCAAAGGCTAATCACATGCCATAAATACAGTTAACATTAACAAAAAGAAATGTAATTTGAATTGAGAATTCCATCACATTTCTCAAATACAGTGGACAAAATATCTCTTTGATAAAAAAAGAAAAAAAAAAAGGGACAT
>JANHGB010017845.1:0-10422 GCA_026283785.1 Coracopsis vasa | reverse complement strand
AATTCCTGCTTTGGAGGTATGCTTTCAAAACTATGTTGTGGAGGGGACTGTGTTCCTGCAAGGTAGACATGCTGTTATACAGAGAAGTGCTATTTGCTTTAAAGAATATGAAGCTGCCCTACTTGGTTTTCATTGTCTTTTGATAGATTATTCATCACTTCAGCATTCAGGAACCCTGGCTGAGGAGAAGGCTCTGTATTGAAACACTGGGAGGACTGTGTAGTGCGGCCTGAAGAGGTGGTGAAGGGTTACCTCTTTGCTTGCCTTTTTCTTTTCAGTTCCTTTGGTGTGAGCATGCTACTACTGTGTCTGGGTGGACGTGTTTGCTTCAGTCAGTTTAATTCAAAAGATGTCGTTTAACTGGCTCGATACTTACAATTTCATGCACTGATTCAGAGTATAGCACAGACTGTTAATATGGATGGAAAATGAAGGTTCTTAGGGATTTGTGGGCAGCTCAGCTCCATTAGCTTGAAACAACAGCTGAAAAACATCCTTTTCAAAGATATGCATTAGTCAACATCAAAATCAGTTGTTACTGCTTGAAATAGCTAGTTAGAACATGCCAGAATTATAAGCCCTTTGTTAAGAATAGATATGAGAAGAATTATTCAGCCAATAACACAATAGTAACCTGTAGATTTAGTGCTGTTACATCTTCCTAACCTTTCTGTTTAAGATGAAAAACTACAAGGAAGTATAGGTTCTGGTCCATAATTCCTTATAAATGGAAATGCCTGTTGGCTAAATCAGAGGAGGGGTTCAGGTGGCTGCAGCTGCAGAGTGCGTCTGATAATTTGCATTCTCCACCTCCTGCCCTTACTGCAGAATTAAATTGGTCTCTTATTAACATGGGAATGTTGTTTGTTAAACCGCCTGCTCCCTCCCTTGCGCCTACATGACTGTTCCAATGTAATGTCAGCCCCTGTTGGGAGCCTCGGGAGTGGGTGCCAGCAGGGTGGGAGGAGTTGTGGGAAGGGATTTCTTTACCTATTACAACAGGTGCCTTTGTCAGCACACCTCGGAGGCAGCCGAGGAGGAGCCGCTGTTAGTCTTATGCTTTGAACTTTTGCTACAAGAAAAAATAAACCCACCCCACAAGGCAATGAAAGCGAAGAGGAAGCGGTCATTTAAAGCACCTCGGAAAACCTAAGCAGGATTTAGCAGAGCAGGTATGATTTTTGTGTAGGTGACAAGGAGAGCGATCTCGTGAGCTGGATATTGCGTCAGGATTGGAATCCAAAATATCTCTGCCGTGGGAATTAAGTGGAAAAATTTCAAGCCTCCGAAGAAGAATTAAAAATAATGCACTATAGGTGCATTTCAAAGGAAAAATACCTTTCTTCCTCCTGCAAGGGTTAAGCATGATCAGAATCTGCTTTAGTCTCGAGGATTTAACTTCAAGTGCTGCATTTTTTGTTTGCCATAAGCCTATTAGAACTCTCTCTGTTTCCTAGCAATAACATGTAATTTCTCCCTCTATTTAACTGAAAGAGATGTCGAGTTTTTAATCCTGTACACTATAGCTGTTGATCAAGTTTCCTATTCAAATGCAAATAGCACCTGGTGCTATTTAGATACCTATGTAATCTTTGATAAGGATATGCCAGGAGCACAGGAAAAAGAGCAAAGCAAGGTGGGTCTGACCCTGTTTATTCGGGAAAGTGAGAGCGTAACCATATGCTACCGCCAACCTGAACTGGAAATTTTCTGCCAGCTGCCTCCAGCACATACTCTTTTTGGAGACAAATGCACGGCTGAAATGATTTCTTTTTCTTGAGCAGGTATGATTTTTCACTAGGAAGAACCAACGGCTTCCAGAGAAGATAAAGGTGTAGTGGATGAGTCCAAACAGAAGTGCTGATTTGGTTCAGAGTTTTACCTTGCCCAAGTGTCTTGAAAGGAATTTCTTTTGGGGATACTTTGTTTGTTTCTTCAAGTCAGTTATTATTTTCTAGATTTTTTTTTGTAGTTTTGAGGATACTGTGTTTTTTAATGATTTTCCCAGTTTTTTTCCTTGTGCTGTTTTTTCTATTTGTCAGATAGATGTTATGAAAATTAATTAGAAAGTAAGGAGCAATTTGGAAGTCAGCTTTGCTGTTTAGGACTCTTAGAGAAGAGATACCATATGTTTTCTTGATTAAAAGCAAACCCATCCCAGATTCAGGTTGAAAACGTACTGTGGAAAGTTCCAATTGCATAAATTGGTTTTATTTCACTTGTGGAGGTGCGAGTTTATTCAAGGAAGTGTTTACAGCCTTCACTGCATTTTGCATGGCTGTTTTCCTCTGTGTTACAAGTGGAAACTGAAGGACTCTTTGTAGAGGGTTGTGACTTGATGCCATCAACTTCCTGCTAAAAGCAAAGTATCTGCATGGCACAAAATACAGTTCAGGTCTGCGTAGAAGTGGAAGTGAGTGTTATTAAAGATTTTAAAGGAGAGATTTAGAAACTTGTGGAAAATTACAAAGAGCATCTGAAAGAAATTGTCATTACACCAGTCTGTGAATTTACAAATAAGCCGGAAAATGCAGTTCATTGGGAAGTGAGACTGCTAACAAGAATATCAGCTTTTGTAGGAGAAAACTGGATATAAAGAATAAACAATTGCTACAAAGTTTGAGAAGAACTGAAGTAATTCCGGTCCTCCTGTCAAGCACTGACGGATCTTTTCTTGCTTAATACTAACCTGATTTGGCCACTGCTTTTTCATCTTCGGATACTGGAATTAAAACAAGTGCCCTGGCTTTCAACAAACTTCAGCAAATGCCTTTTGCAAGCTGGGTGTTGGGACTGTGAGCAGGTGTTTCTTATGTGCTTCCCATGATAATAAAAGGGACCTGTGAGAGGAAAACCCACATGGGAGCTGATCTGCTGGGTCATATTTTCTCTGGTGACACTCCTTCCTCATTAGCTTCTTCGGGTGGGTGTGAACAACTGACACAGAACTGAGCCAAGGTGCAGCCTTGGATTGCCAACCTGCTCTGGCTGCTAACGGCAGCTTGCCGGCAAAATGATGGAAGAAATCTCCATAATGGTGGCGTACGATGCCCATGTTTTTAGCCAGCTCTACGATGAAGACTTTCTGGCCAATCTGGTGGCAGGCAGCAAACCCAAATGTGTGGTAGGTGTTGCTCTTGCTCATTTGACAATAATGCTTAAAGTTATACTCTGTCCAGTAGTTAAGTCCTTTGCTAAAAGCTACTCATTATTTAGTTTCTCTCTTTATTTCTTTCTCAGAAATTTGCTGCCATGCATTAACAAAATCAAAATAATCTTGGAAGAGATGAGATTATTAAAATAATACCTCTCTGGGCTGCTAAGTTCAGAAGAAGGTTCAGTAGGATAATAGTTAAAATAGTATTTTTAAGATAATATTGAAATAATAATTAAACCGGAAAATGACTGAACTTATCTAACGATGGAATCAGCACTAAATTATGTAAACAGTTTCTGTTTCTTAGCAGGTCAGTTACAAGTTCAGGCCAGATGCCTGGTGTGTAGGTCACCATCATCACTGGAGCTAAGAGAATCTCTCCCCACTGTGGGAATGGCAGTGTTACATTTTTATACGTTGTTCTGAAATCAGCATAAATATCTGTAAAAACATTTTAGTTAAATGACTGTTTTTCATAAACAGCATATATCCTTATGTAAATGATAGGTACAGAGTGGTCATCTTCCTCGTTCATGGAGATCCCAGCACTTGCAGGGAGCTGCATTCAAGTCAGTATCTTAGACTCAAGTTTGGTGGCAAAGTTCCTCCATGGTCTCAAATTCTGCAGACGAGCCCATGTGCGAGCCAGTCTGCCTAGAAGCAGTCAAAAGAAGTCTTTGAAAATATAATGCATGTGTTGATGCTGAGCTCAGCTTGAAAGTAGATACAGTTAAAATTTAAGTCTGAATATGAATCAGGCTAATCATTTAGCAACCCAATTAAGCATTTGTGTCTGCAGGTTTTGGTCTGTGTATGTTTGTATGCAGGTAATTCACTAAACTGTGACAAACGAAGGTGTGCTCTGAAGAGGAAAATGCTTTATTGTGATCTTGTGTAAAACCTTTCTGCGTATTTGCTGCTTGGATTTTTCTGCCTGTCCATGCTCAGGAAGTCCCGGGTGCAGGGACTCCTCTCTTGCATCTCCCAGAGACCTCTGGATCTAAACTAGAGTTCTGTCAGTCCCTTTTATCATGATGTCTTTTTCTGTCTCTGACCTCCTCTAGGCTAGAATTTACAAGGCCCATTAGAATAGTTAGAAAGTAAACATGGAAATCGAGTATGCATAAAACCGTGTACTTTAATATGGCCTGGTTGGAGACTGAACTCCAAATAGACTTTTACTTAACCAGTATATTAGGAGTCACACATACTTTTCCCATTACTTTTAAATACATGGTATACCTTAATTCATTGTCCAGCCACAACGTTTCCTCTTTTTCTCCCTTAGCTGATTGCCATGGCAGTATTTGTTATTGTGACTAGAAGCCCAGAGTAGTATCTTTCCTACAGCGAGGTACCCATGTTGCAATAGGATTAACAGGAGCCAGGTTCCTGTGGAGAAGATGCCTGCCGGCCGACCCTGGGAGAGGCTCTTCCAGGTTTCTCTGAGCAAATGAGGATGACGGTGGGGTTTCCTGCGTGCCTCCTGTCCTGAACTGCTCGTGCATTCTAGAGCCAGTTCTGCAGTTGTTTAAATTAAAATCCTTGTGGTTAGAAAACATTTCATGGTTGGCTTAACCTATAATTTAAATCTTTGAATAGTGGTGCTTAACCAGACTCGGTGATTACTCGTTTTTGTATAGCTTCAGAGCAAAAGTAACAGACATTGCGTTAGGTATCACTAGATTCCTCCAGATCAGCGACAAGTGTCTGGAGGAGAAAGTAACTGGTGTCAAGAGCACCACATTACAGCTCCAGCCGATTTTTGCCACTCAAAATAAGCTGGAATTACATTTTTTTTATATTTCTCTATGACGTAACTACTTAACTTCTAACAAAAAGAGATAGTTATGTGGAACAACCGTGGTAGGTAATGTATCATTGTTACTATTGTTTATAAGATCTGAATGATTGACTATTGCCTACGTATATGTTTGTATCAACTCTTTTTTCCCTGAATCATAGAATAGTTAGGGTTGGAAAGGACCTTAAGATCATCTAGTTCCAACCTTCCTGCAAGAGTATTAACATGTTTCAGTGCATTATTTACTAGTAAATAAGTTAAGAAATGTGAGGTTTGCGGGGTTTACATAGGAAATACTTCACTACTCCTTTAAATGGTTTTGATGTATATTAAATAAGCAAATAATGATGCAAACAACCTGAGGAGGTTTTAAGATGAAGCTTGACAGGATTATGATAGGATTAGAGGGTGCGTGGGAGCCTGCACTACTAAGGGATGGGATCTGATGACTCAGAAAGTTTCTTTCAGCTCTCTGTTGCTATGTTTAATCGTGGGATAAGCTGCCAAATGGGATAAGTTTGGGCAAGTCCTGGTCATTTTACCACATTGCGCAAAGGTATGTACTGTACATAAAGTAGCATTCCACAGAAAGAATTTGCAGAGGTTTTGTTTATTCTGAGGGTTCATGTTACTGGCACAGGTATTTTTTGCACTCTGGGACTCATCTTGTTTGTTTGCGAAATCCAGGTTTCATTTATTTTTAAAGCAGTTTCTAGTGTGCTGCTCTGGTTGCCGGGAAAAGTTTGGTTAAAAAAACAGTTCTTCCGAGGCTTTCATCCTGTTCTGCAGTTTGGATGCCAGGGTGGTGGTGGTGTCATTCAGAAATCTTGCAACTAGTAACTTGTTACAGTTCATTTGGGTTGTGCAATGGGTCAGGGCACACAGGAATCTCTTTTGCACAGGGCAGAGAGCCACCTGTTACCACATGAAGTGGGAAACAGTAAATACCGAAACCAAACCAGACCCAGATGATAGGTGGTGTGGGTTGCTTATGCTAAAGGTCAGCCCTGCGTGGTGGCCTTCTGACATGTCCAGTGCCACACGGGTAATGGACTTTGTGAGGAAAATCAGAATTATCTGCTCTTGTCCAGGTCCCATCAATTCTAGTCATGTTTTTCAATGGCAAATGTGAATTTTTCAGTGGAAAGTGTAGCAGTGTTTTTGTAGCGTTGCTGTGATGCACATAAATACTAGACAATTAAACAGGATGTAGATGATCTGAGATAAGGTTTCGCTAAATATGCTCCAAAGCAACACTGTATGATAGCGATCCTCCAACATATATAACAGAATTAGTCATATTGCAGTGTGACCATGACACACAGTTGTTTTGCTGTGTGGTCTTGCTTTCAAGATTTCGAGTTATTCTGAAACTACTTTGCACAGACATATAAAGCAGCATGTAAAAGTGGACTGCTGTGTAGTTTGTGCAAGAATTGAGCAGCATTACTCTAGGGAATTTCAGTTTTCAGCTTATCTACAGAAAACTTGGACCCCAAGGGGTTATAAAAATGGTGTACTAAGTGCTATAATCCTATTAATCCAAAGTTGAAGGACATTCTTCTGGAAAGCTTCAACGTATTTTCATTTGCCTGCCTGCTTGTTGTGTTTAGCTCACTGTTCAGAGGAATTACCAGCCATTTTATGGATTACACACCAATGTGTGGTTATATGCCAGCAGACTCTGCCGTAATGATTTTTAGGCTCTCAATTTGCCACTGAAGCCAAACTGAGGATGTTCAAAGCAGATGTGTTAACTGCAAAGTGGGTGAAAACCAGGGTGGCCTGGCAGGAGCACAG
This sequence comes from Coracopsis vasa, assembly GCA_026283785.1. Taxonomy (NCBI): domain Eukaryota; kingdom Metazoa; phylum Chordata; class Aves; order Psittaciformes; family Psittacidae; genus Coracopsis; species Coracopsis vasa. The sequence goes on along the minus strand of JANHGB010017845.1, from coordinate 3,661 downwards.
GGTATAGTGGTCACTGTGTTGAAGTCTTAACTGGCAGCTGGTTAAACATATTTTGGGGTTGATAGTGGGGCCGATACTGTTTAGAATCTTCAGACCTAGACACCAGAAGAGGATGCACCCTGTTTTTCAGGTGGCAAAAGCTTGGTTTTCAGGTGGCAAAAACTAGAGAGTAAGTGATGGACACATGGCAAGGTAGGTCTGCTGATCAGAGGACCCTCAGCAGCTGAGAGGAGCTTCCTGAGGTTCAGCAAAGGCAAATGCGAAACTCTGTATTCTCCCTGTGCAGGAATAACTCCATCATCTGTGCAGGCTGGGGAGCAAATGTCTGGATAGTATTCGTGCAAAAAGGGTGTTGGATGACAACACGAATGAGCAGCATGCCCTTGTAGTGACAGTGGCTAGCTGTGTATGCGGCAACATTACAAAGAGCACAGACAGCATGTCAGGTGAAATGGTTAATCCCTTCCACCCAACTTCATTCCAGTAGGATTCTTTTAAAAACTCTGTTAAATGCTCTTCTGGAAAAGCATCCAGCTCTCATTTGAGTGTAACAGGAGGTGGGAAAGGTATAATTTTCCATGGTAATCTGTTAATCTCTCACTGTTCGAAATATTCTTCTAATTTCTCACATTCATTCTGGTTTCATCTTAGCATCTTGAATCTGGCATGCATTTTTGTGCTAGAGTACAGCATTCTGTACCATTACTTACTTCATTCCTGTGAAGGTACTTACATGCTGTGACCAACTCAGCTGTCTGTGCTCTCTTGTGCAGACTGAGGAGCTTGAGTTCTTAAATCTCCTTCTTCGAGGCATTTACACCCTGCACAAAACAGCTCAGTGGCTCTGCTCCACATCCTCTTCATTTTTTCCCCAACTGGCTCTCCCAGGACTAGATGCAGTATTCCAGTGATGCTCCAGGGTTGAAACTTCCCTGGTCACCTTGCTTTTTCTGATGGCAGGCTGCTTTCACAGCATGTGCCTCGCAGTCCCGAACCCCGTGCTTCCCAGAAGGCAGAAAAGTTTTCAGACTTTTGGAAAAGTCCAGTGGGACTGATCCCATCTCTTCACAAGATTCAACACCAGCTGGATGTCTGCTGCTCTGTTCTGTAGTTAAGCCCTGCATACATTTGGTCTGGAGTCAGCACAGTGGTGTGTTTCACTTGAGTAAGCTATTTCCAAGAATTTGAACATGTGTGGGCAGTTTCTGGTCCTTCTTGTTCTTTACTGCTATTTCTATCCATGTGTCATCTGCAGATTTTATTAGCAGGACTTCAGGCCACTGATGTAATGTTTGATAGTGCTGAATCTTTTATGATTCCCAGAAGACACCCTTTAGAACATCATTAGCCCAAAATGAAAAATGTCATTGAATAATGATTCCCTTTGACAATGGCTTTTTGACCCATTTCCAAAGCTTTTTAATTCATGCTTTATGGTTATCAGACACTCTTTTTGGGTTTGAGTTGTTTTTTTGGGGTTTGGGGTTTTTTTTAAATAAATCTATCATGTGGTAGTGATTCCAGTGCTAGAGAAGGCTGTTACAAGTGTAAAGATACTTGTATCAATCAGGCCTGTAGATAAAGAATAAAATGAGAGCTACAGTTTATAAAATCATGCTGGCATGGAACCAGTTACACTGGTTATCTACTACTGGTTATCTACTATAATTACTATGCTAGTTATCAGCTGGATCCTATCAGCTCCACAGAGCATTTCTATGGGTTTCTGGGTTTCAGCTGACCAACCAAAGTCATCCAGACAGTTTATTTGTGGTTGTTAAGTATTGGTAATACAGAGTTTTCTTATGGCCTAAGTGAATCTCTACTGGATAAAGATTACTGAAAATGAACATTGTTGGACCAAAGATCTCATCAGGTAGTTCTGCCAGTACTTCTGCTCTGCATAAAACCCTGCAGCCTGGTTTCCAACAGAGCTGAGCTATTTTCTGGACAGTTATGACTTGTCTGAATCATAACTGTTTTTGAACTCTCATTATTAACACGTATGAACAACACTTTGGAATCCTCTTGTTTTCAGTATGGTCTAGAATCAAGTCCAGTCTAATGACACTCAAGAAAGAATTTAAACTATTTTTCTTATGCATTTAATTTTAGTTATTATTTTATTTGTTCCTAATTAACCACCTCTATATTATTTTCTGTTTTTCTCTTCATGTTTGAAAACATTTCTTTTTGCTGCCCTCTTATTGTTATTGGATCATGAAGGAATTATTTAAGCAATGTTTCAAATGGCCATTTTATAAATGCAAATGGAATCTCTGTGATTAAATGTTCAATAGCAGGATATTTCAGTACGTTGGAGCTTCCCCATTTTATTCTTACAAAGAATTCTGTGAAAATTGGTACAAGTTTTTTGGGCACTCAAGAAACTGCTTCTGTTTCTGTCCTCGTTACAAGCCCATTCGGGAGAAGAAATTTGAAGTAAGTTTCAAGACATTATTGGTTCATTAGGTCTTTGGTTTTAATGACCTTGAACGTTTTGGGCATCAGCATGAATCTTTGCAATTAAAGAAGAACAGGTAATGATTTACTTCATGAGGCCATATTTCAATGTTTAACTGGAAAAATGGGTAAATTAGAATAAAGCGGCATTTAACTTATTTGTCTCCCCACAGGTCAGGTGAGATTGATAGAGCCGCTTCAAGTCTGTTAGATACAGTAGTCAGCATATTAAGATGAGAAAGTGCAATGGGTCATATGAAAGATCTGAAGCTCCTGAATTCTGAGCCTTCAGCTTTCTTACCTCACTTGTTTTTTCTTGTAGATTGCCATTAATATAATACATCACACCTTAGTAAAGCTACATACAAACCCCAAAACTTTGTGTGTAATCATAGTAAACACAAAGTACATGTATTTATCAGTGTTGTCAGTGTCTCCATGATCACTATGTTCATCAACTTTGAAAGGAGTGCTGAAACTAGATGAAAAGGCAGTTAATATCTTTGCAGAAGCCTAATTTCTCAATCACTAGAAGATGGATTAGAAAGTTTGTGTAGGTGAATGTGTTAGTTGTTAAAAATACTCTGTCTTCATTGTCTGTAACTATTTTGATTCTTTTTGAACCCAGTTCTCAGAAGGATTCGGCTTTCAGTGCCGAGTTTGAAAAATATATTTCAGTGGGTTTTATCTGATTCAGTTTGTGCTTTCATGCACCCTTCATTATGCGCATTTTTTCTTTATTGCTTCCTTCTAGCTGTGTCAACATGAACTCACAATAAAGCAAGCCAGCCGTGTTGACTGGAGCGCTGGTTGCACTGATCACTGATGTTTTAAAGCTGTATGGTTGTCTTTTCTGCTGAGAAAAATCCAGATGGTTTGATGTCAGAGTAGCGTGTTAGCTATGCCAAGACAAAGTTCAATGTGTATACAAACTGTTGTACTTCGGCTACAAGGTAGAGCCACCAAAGTAATCCCAAATTACAATAACATGGCATAAGAAAGAGATCATATTTGCTTGTCTTTTACCTCAGAGATCACAGAAGCTAAGTGCATAAGTGAGAACAAGCACACAGAGATCGTCAGTGAGTGTTTCTGACCCATTTGGCAAAGGATGTGAATTATTTGTTGTTGTAGAATTTGCTTTCCAATAAATTTTAGCCCTTCAGTTAGGAAAGTCGCATTCCAAATGCGTGAGGAT
>JANHGB010017842.1:2379-45421 GCA_026283785.1 Coracopsis vasa | reverse complement strand
TGGTTTAGTGTGAGGTGTCCCTGCCCATGGCAGGGGGGTTGGAACTGGATGATCTTAAGGTCCTTTCCAACCCAAACCATTCTGAGGTTCTATGATTTACTGTATCTACTTTGGAAGTCGTGACTTCACTAGAAACTTCATGGACAATTTGAACACATTGGTGATGATGTTGGGAGATCTGTAAAGAAATGAATTTAAATAAGCTTTAATAGTGCACTGGTGCAATACAAAGTGAGCTCAAAAAGGCCATAAAGCAGCTTTAATATGGATGTAGAATACTTACATGAATAGCATAAACCACTGGCTTTGTAAAGCATTGCTTTTCAGTGGCCATTGCTCTGTAAAGCTGGCTGGGAAGTAGCCTGCTTCCATGGGATTCCTTCTCATGAGGCTGTTGTTGGGGTAGTGTAGTGGCTGTGCTCTCAAGAGTTATATCTTACTTGTTCCACCAATGACATTTCCATCTCATGACAACTTCCAGGTGTCTGAAATTTCTCTTTATTCTGCCTTGGAATGAAGACAAGTCCACCCAAAGCAAAGCTCTTTCACATGCTTTCACAAGAAGCAGCGACTTCTGTTTCAAATTGAAAACCAGAAGTGTTTGGTCAAACTCTCCCTTTTATTCTGAAAGTGACTAGAATGCCCTCCTGCATGTTAGGAACATTACTGTCAAAATCCCTTTCCATGGAACATTTTAACATAACTCTATTCTTTTATGAAGAAAAGCTCTGTCAAAAATTTTCTGACCATCTCCTGTAATGTTTCACAAACATTTTTAAAGCATCTTATTTGGATTTGCACTTTCTTCTGGCAGGGTTGTGTGCCTGAAATGTGTTGTTTTTCCTTTGGGCAGTTACTGTTCTGCATTGAGACTGAAATCAGAGAATCAGAGTATCATGGAATGATTCAGGTTGGAAAGGACCTTAAATTCATCCAGTTCCAATCGCCTGCCACAGGCAGGGACACCTTCCACTAGATCAGGTTGCCCCAAGCCCCGTCTGACCTGGCCTTGAACACTGGCAGGGATGGGGCAACCACAGCTTCTCTGGGCAGGCTGTTCCAGTGCCTCACCACAAATGACGCTATCTGAATCTCTCTTTTGCCTCTTCTCACCTCCTTCAATCTTAGTCTTTCTCAGTTGCCACCAGGGAAGCCTTCCCAGTGAAACCTGCCTATCCACTGCAACTTACTTTCCATGAGATCTGTGGTCCTGCAAGCAATTCAGTTGAAATCAGTCAGTGGGTTCAGAAGTTCCTGGTGGGGGGGAGAACACATCCACAAACACAACATGCTTGCATCAGCCTCATTTCCTTCGGAAACCAGCTGAAAGCCACAGAAGTGTAAATTACTGCACATGGTGAAAGGCCTTGGTGAAAGAGGCTCCGTAGTCCAGTTTGTGCTCTGAATCACATTAGTGTCAATGTAGATGAGCTGCAGAGACATCAGAGTCCAACCCCAGGTCCCACAGGCTCAGCAGTAAAACTGTAGCCTTGGGGGTTCAGGATGTAACAAATATTAAGAGGACTCATAGCAGTCTTCCGATATCTGAAGGGTGCCTTCAAGGATGCTGAAGAGGGACTCTTCATCAGGGTATGTAGTGATAGAAGAAGGGGTGATGGATTTAAACTTAAACAGGGAAAGTTGAGATTAGATATAAGGAATAAATTCTTTACTGTGAGGGTGGTGAGGCACTGGCACAGGCTGCCCAAAGAAGTGGTAAATGCTCCATCCGTGGGGGTGTTCAAGGCCAGGTTGGACAGAGCCTTGGGTGACATCATGAGATGTCCCTGTCCATGGCAAGGGGTTGGAACTGGGTGATCTTAAGGTGCTTTTCAACCCAAACCATTCTGTGATTCTATGATTTCTGCAAGTCTTAGTGCAATCTTTTGGGAAGAGTTAATGAAAATTACCCTTGCTGAACGCAGAAACACTGTTCACACTTGAACTTGATGTACTGACTGTTCCTTACTTAGGTCTTTTCTCAATGTTCTTGTCTTGTCATGTCAGTGGGTTTGATGCTGGTTTACAGTCAGACAAAAGAAAGGGATTTCATAAATGTCCACTAATAATATTTCCTCCTCAAGCTGTGTGTCTCTTTTACAGCCTGTTGCTCTTTGGTGGTCTTAAACCCAGAAGAGTTAAACCCAGAGCTCTGCTGCTTTTGCCAGATGCCTGCAGTGAAGTTCAAGGGTGGTAGGAATGGGCTCCAGCCATTCTACAACCACAAAAATCTCCTGATGATTCAGAGATTTCATTTAAACAATAAAAAGCAGGGTACTGATAAGAGAGCAAAGAAGAGAAAAATAAGATGCAAGTGTGTCTCTCCTTTACATTTCATAGCCTACATCTGTTGTAGCTAAAGATTTCATTAGTGCAGCTGTTGTCTTGCCCTGTCTACTTTATACTTAGTTCTTCCTATGTAATCACTAAAGCTGGGCTGGCTGTATTAGACGCCCTGTTCTTGAGATGCTTGGATGACTAGGGGGTGATTCTATCACTTTACAGATCAGGCTGTTATCTGTGTAGAGCTTTATGGGCTATCTAGCAAAAAGGGGTGGTGGTGGAAGGAAGTTGCTTGAGTCAGCAGCTGTGGAGAAAAAAGGAATAAAATATTAGAACATTTCTTTTTATATGCTTGGCAATAAAATTGAGACCAAAGGCCAAGCTGACAGCTGCTCCTTCTCACTGAGATGTAGATATTTCTTTGGGAGGGATCCTGAGTCACGTTTTCCTCCTGTGGCGGCCACACTAATCCACTGATTTCAATGGGAGGCATCTGATCTTGTGACTTTTCATTAGAGGTGGTATGGCCACAGAACTACAAGAACTGCTCCTCTAGATCAGGAAGCCTCCCTTGGGTGTTTCTGATGTGCACAACGTTGTTGCTGATGTCTGTGATGCTGTAGTTTTTAAGACAGTCATCATAGAAATGGAAGTCTTGGCATGAATTGGATCCCCAGCTGCTGTGAGGCAGCAGTGTACCTCATGAAAGGTGTAGGTTTGCTGCATAAACCAGCAGGCTGAAGGTAACCAGCTCAGAGTTTTCCCTCCTTCCAGCTTTTTTGTGTCCATCTCTTATCATGAAAGAAAATTTTCGTGGAGGGATAGGGAAATCAGTGCAAAGGAAAATTGTAGAGACTTTCAGCACGTAAATACCTGATGCTGGACAAGACTTTATTTCACAGGTTGTGAAGGAAGCAGGTCTGATGATATGAATAATCTCTTAAATTAGGAGAATAACTTTGGTCTTTCTAGCCCTCTCCCAGCTTTGTCCCTTTCTTTGATATTCCTGTCTCAGGTGTGGCTATTGGAGCCTCTCTGGTTGCATTTATGAGAAGCAATAGCTCAGTATGTGTCCCAGTGTCAGTAATGAGCAGGTTGTCTTGCGAGTCATTGTCATGACTGTTCACAGTTGGCAACAAATAGTTAGACACATAGAGAAGCTGGTAACAGAGCCTTAGACACTTATGGAATTAGCTGTCATCTGACCATGAATTTTGACCCCAAATTCAGGTCAAATGCAAGCTAATTGCCTACATCCTTTTTTCCTGGTTCTAACCTTGGTTCCCCTTTCCAATGGAATTGGTTGTTTGTGCTCCTTTGGAAAACCAAGCTGATGCTTGTTAAAAGGCCTGGAAATGTTTTGCCTATGCATGGAGAAAATATTCTGAATCTCAGCTTTGAGCTTTGTGTACTGTGATCAAGAATGTTATCACGTAATAATTCAGGGAAATTATCTCCACTCAAAGCATCTTCAAGTGACCACAGATATGTTCTATCACATACTTTGATACATCTTTAATGTGTTAGTGGACTTTTATATCCCATTCCATTTGTGCCTTTCCCCTTGGCCTGTCACGAGAGGTTTTTGTTTCATCTTATTCTTCATCTGGCAAACAAGGTTATAAGAACAAGGTTTTTTAGAACTGTTTGCTGTTGGGAATAAAGTTTTAGGAAATCAAATGTCTTCCATGTTTAACAACTGGTTTAGAACAAACACGAATTGATGAGGAAGAATGCACACACACTAAAGCAGGGCTTTGGTGTCTGTTCCTTATTCAAGTGAAAATACCAGTGAAGTTATTCAGATTTCTGCTGAAGTGAGAACACAGAATATCAAATGTTGATTCTTTTAACTATGGCTTTTTACTGCATTGACAGGAACACGTCTTTGATATTTAGGTTGTGATGAAATAGTTTCAACTGGCAGAATGTAATTAAGGAAGAGAATGCATGAAATTCTCTACAGGCTTACTACAGGCTTTGGAGAAGGCTTATGATTCTCAGGCACAGTAGCAATTACAGCTTCTTTACTCAGCTACATCGATATAAAGCATGCTCTGCTGTAAACGGAGTTCATTCACATCTACCCTGTGCATTGCATAAGGTTCAAATGTCCTTAAAGAACCGAGCAATCAGACTCCTTTTATTATCCCAATATATTTGGGACAAAAATAGCTTCAAAGTTACCACTTAAAATGAATCTGAAGAGTTTTCAGGCAGATAGCCGCCTAATGGCATTATCTTCAGTGGACTGTCGGATGACATAAAGGAGAGAGCTCACGTCTCTTTTCTTCATGCTTACAACCTGTGTATTAACTAAAAATCAGCTGAAAAGCACCTGATGAATTAAGAAGAGGACAAGGCAGGAATTTTTTGAGGGAAATATATTTTGGAAATGCTGTGGGGGTTTTTCCCAAGCCAGAACAACTTCAAGGGTAAGAGTCAGTTTCAATCAGTTTCTGATTTTCCTGCTCAAATTTGAGCACAAGCAAAAAGAAGTTACACTTTTGGCATTCTTTAAATGAAAAATGTTGTTTTCCAGAGCTAAGTGACTATTTGAGACACAAACTCCTGTTAAAATAAATGTTAAAAGGTTAATACTGAAATGTCATGTATTCTAAAGAAGTCTTTTGAATTAAAATTGTGAAGAACCTTCACAATCATTCAGATCTAGACAGTAGCAAATAAAGAAATGGAAATCTTATGCATCAATAGATTGCAAAAAGTTGTATCTTACTGCTATAATCATTCCCATTTTACAGATAGGAAGATTGAGGCAAAAGAGGAGGAATAATTTTTGTCTCCCAATGTCCCAAAAACTGTAGGAATCAAAAAGCACATCAGTAGACTCATGCTATTTGTAGCATATCCTGAGCACAGGAGAAGCAGCTCTGCATAACTGCTGAGAGAGGGGGTATATTTGCTTGGGCACAGCTCTTGGAGCACAGGCAAATGAGTTTGTATCTACTTGTCCTCATGCTGATAGAAGGATCCTGTAGAAGCTGCACTGTGACCCACAGGGTTACAAACACATTGTCTTTTCCATCCTGGTGCTTACATTTGGACTGTTGTTAACTTTAGAATGGGTGTATTTGCTTGGAAGCAAAAACAGGGATAAGAGTTGGAACTCAGCTTCTGTTTGTTTAGAGCGCAGGGTAATGTTGACTGCAGGGGGACTTTTGGAAGTTGTCTGGTCTAACCTCTTGCTCAAAGCAGGTCAGCTTCAAAGTGGGATCTACTTCAGAGTTAGATCAGGTTGCTCAAGGGCCAGACAGCAACTCATAGGGTTTGGATGGTGTTTTGATCAGATCCATCTCTGTGCTCTATGAGAGAAGCCACTTTACAACTCATGTACATAATGTGAGTAGCAGAGTTTCAGGGATAAAGAATCTCATAGACTTTGGCTTTTGGACTGCTGAGGTGAAGAATGGAAGTCATCATCATTCAGGTCAATATGTGCTACCTGTGCAAGCAGCCGACTGACAGAGCAGCACCGAACACCACAATAAATGGCTGCCCTATAGCACGAGCTGGCTTGTCAGGAAGAGAAGCAACATGGACAGCATTGGCAGATGGTTCAGCAAGCAGTGACCCTGCTGTAACACATGGCAATGCTGCCAGCAGCCTAGCCCAAGTGTTAACAACTGGATTAGTGAGTGTTTAAAGATAGGGGCTGCCAGGAGTGTGCTTTGTTCTCTCTGTGCAAATGGTGACTGTGGCTAATGGACCCTCTGATGAGCTGCCCACTCTGCCTGTTACTCCTGTGGGGCCCAGCCAGGAGAAGGCAGAACCCTGATCACATCCCTGTGACATGATGCTGCAGCCTGGCACCATGCTAAATGGTCGTGAGTGGGACCGACCACCCAGTAGAGCATCTCTTCATCTTTTCTTGCATGAAATTGTGCCCTTCTTTTCAGGCTGGCCATACTGAACTGACATGACCTAACCGAAGAGATGCTCTGATAGTGATTCCAGGAAAGAGACAGATCCCTGGGGAAGGTGGTTGTATATAATGGCTTGTGACCTCTGGCTGTGGTTGAAGCTGAAATGTCGTAGTGGGGTGTGGGTTGCAGAGCTCGTGCTTGTGTAACAATCTGCTCACGCAGGCTTGGCATGGGGTGGGGATTTAGCACTGAAGCACCATGTTGAGATGCTAACTGGCTTGTGGGGAGCTATGCAACAGCTGTGGCAGCATCTGGATTGCCTCCAGAAAAGTTACAGGAAGCTTGGGAGGGGGTGAGAAGATCTTTCATTAGCAGGCACTGTGACTGCCCTGATGCTGTCTCTATGGGGCCTGACAGGCATGTCCTTCTTCACTAAGGGCAGCAGCAACCTTGTGGCTACCTGACCAGCTCCTGCCAGCCTCCCACTTGCTGGAATGAGGGAAGGTCAGCAAGGACTTGCCCACAGCAAGGAGCAGATGCAGCCCTGGAGCTGGGTATAGGAATGGGAAGGCTCTGAGGAAGCACTCCACCAGAAGTCCAGGGTCTGCTTTTGTTTCTTGTTCTAGAGGGAGTATCTATTGCAGCAAGTGCTGCTCTGGACATTGGGTCATGCCCCTGTGTCTGTGGTGGAGCTAGAAAAGATGAGCTGAATATTTTTCTCTTAGAAATGTCCTAGAGGGATAGTTTAGTTCGTGGTGTTAATAAAGTAAGAATTCAGAGACAATTGCTGGCAGAAAGGGAAATGGATGTGGCCCAAAGCGTTAGACGTTTCTCCTTGAGGAGAAAACTCACTTCTGGTGATCTTGAGAGTGAAATGAACTCTGCTGGGCAGTGAGGGATTTGCAGGTACTAAACACAAATGGGATCATTATCTGTAGCCTCTGAAGAGGACCAATAGGACAAACTGTCAGGTGTTAGAAATAGCTTTGCAATTTTAGATGGTGTGATGGTTAGGGTAATACCAATAGTAATCTGAGGTACCCGATCAGAGGGGCTGGTTGCTTACTTTCTCAGAGAGGAAGGCAGGGATTGATTTGGATGGGTAGGAAAGGATAGCATCAGAGTGTTTATAATTGAACTAGAAAACTCTTTGCAGCTAATGGGAAATAAGAAGCCATAGCAAGCCATGTCTGGCTCTTAAAGCACTTGCTCTGCTGATAAGTACTGACATCAATACGTTGTTGTATTTCAGAAATGCTAAAAGGTAGGACCAAAGGAGAACTGGAAGAAGTTTACATTACAGTCACTCATCGATGCTTATATGAGTTTAATAACATGTTCCAGGAGTTGTGAACATTTTGTAGACACTCACAGTCAATGTCAGTGCTAGCACAGGATAACCTGTACTGAGGAGTGACAGCACTGGTAGAAATAACATTGAGAATGTATCAGTGTTAGGGAAGGAGCTGTGAAAAGAGAAAACAAAGAATTCATGCTCTACCAAATTCTTTTCTGTTTCCTGGAGATGGGAAGTAGTGTGTCTGGGCTACTGCATAGGAAGGGAAGGTGGAATTGTGGCAACTGAACACAGTGAAGCCTTGGAATAGAGCTCTTGGAATAGAACTCTGAGAATATTTCTTGTATAGGATAATGGTATATTTCTTCCAGTTTCAGCCTTATTGGAGCTCTTGTGTCAGCTTGTGAGGATGGGGACAGGAAATGTCTAAAAAGCTATTTGAGTAGTTTAAGCTCCCCATGGGCTCTCTGTCCTAGACATGTCATGTGGTGCATTGTCTGGAGGGTAGGGGTAGTTGTGTCACACCGTGATAGCGATCCCAGAGAATGACAAGCTGGATATGCATCCAGATACTGGCTAAAGTGGAATGGGGCAATTCCCAGAGAGAAAGAGATCATCTGTATTTCATTTTGGGGAAAAATACACCCTACAACCTGCCATTTCTGTTTTCCTCCACCCCTGAACACTGTGCATGGGAAACCTTCAAGTAGAATGACAGGGATCAAACCAGCTGTGAACTTCTCGCCACCCTCAGCATCTTTCTAGATACAGAGTTGAACTTGTGTCCTACTCAAGAGGGCCCATAGCACAGAATATGGAATGCCAGTCTTGATGTCATCAGCTGTATTTGTACAACAGGTAAGAGAGGAAATAAACTCATGAAATGTTGACTGGGAAAGGCTTCCCTGGAAAGGAATGCCAAAGTTCTCTCCTTTCTTGGACCTGGCAGCATCTGCTATGGGCTTGCATCTTGTGAAGCAATGAGATAGTGTTCTTCAGTGGCATGGGATCATGTTTTCACGGGGTTAGGTGAAGTATATCCTGCATTTTGCATGTGAAATCTTGGCTTGGAGATCACCAGAAAGATCTAGAAAATAGTGAACTGTAATCAGTGTCACTAGTTATGCCAACAGACTGTTCTGCTACAATGTGTGTTCCATGGAAATGGCCTGGACATCTGTGATTAAAAGATGAACACTCAGTACCCTTCTGGCTGGGAAAATGGCTGGTTTTAATCAGCATTTGGAGTAAAGAAGTAAAAGAGTAAGTGATTAATGGGAGCTTGGGAATGATTTATTTGGAAGGCGGTGGGCCCAGCCCAGATTTTGATAGGAAGGAAAGCTAAACTCTCAGCATGCAAGTGGGTGTGTATAGAAAATAATCCTTTGAAAAATAGTCCTAAGACTTATACTAGAGACCAAAAGCTATTTCTGAAGTTGGGCCAGTCACTAGTAGCAACTCAGTTTCCAGGCTGGATGCTGGAATGGCCTGGATTCCCGGTTCTTAGGGATGATCACAAGATAGGTTGATACCAGGATTTCTTGTGGATTATGTAGAAAGAGCAGAATCTTTGCACTTGGGTGGTGGACATCTGCAGGAGCAGAGGCCAAGAGGAGATGACATTAGTTTGGGAATGCCAGATCTGATACATCTTGAGCTGCTCATGCAGAAGCAGCCCTCTTGGCCTAAGGACAGATCCACCAGCTGTGTTGAGGCCCTACCCTTTGAAGGAGATGTCTGGGATATAAATTTTGAGGGGAGGGATTAAGGAGAACATTTGTGCTGTCCAGAATATTGCTGGGTTATCCAGAATATTACAGAGTGGTGCCATGCTTTGCTCCTCCCATACTTACATCCTGTTTTGCAAATGGAACCTCAGCTTCTCCTTAATGCACCGCTGAGAAATGTGATGGTAAGGTCCTGCCTGGGGTACTTTGAAGCAGAACTGGAGGAGAGAAGGTAGACTGTTCACATGAGATTGTTTTTTGTGTAGGGTGCTGTTAGCAGATAAATTTTATTGCTTGTTCCATAACCAAAATAACTCAGAAAAGGGTTTGTCAGCAAGGGAAACAGAAATCATTTGGAGAAGGGAAGAAAGGTCCAAAGAAGGCCCTCAGCGAGGAAAAGAAGGTAGTCAGCTTGCTGAGTTTGGAGGATTTCTTTAGTTAGGGGAAGCTTTTGGCCATGCCTGTGTATTCCTACTCCTTTTCCCTCTGCCCTGTATAAATAGAAATGATCCTGACCTCAACTGGAGGTGATGCTGATAAGTTAATACACTGAAGAAGGTGAATTCGAGCATAGTGTTTTCTGGAGCTGAATGATGCTTAACGCTCAAGTGCTTTTGAGCATTACCCTTTTTAAAGGATAAAGGAGGTATCCTTTTGCTGTTTTGTGTTTTACTCGGCTAAATTGCATATTTCAACTGCAAGTTATTGCAGAACTGTCCATGTGTATATTGTGCACAAGGCAAGGTGGAGGTGGCTTCGAGAGATACACACTCTGCTGAGTGTAGATTCAGTCTGTGAATGGTTCTTGTCCACTGAGTTCTGCCTCACTTAGAGTCCCAATTAAAAAGCATCTGTTTATATCTTCTGGGGATGTACAGGATGAACTGACCAAACCAAATCTGTGCTGCCTATTGTACAGTCATTGTACATCATCACAAAGGAAGCCTTTACACAGGGTGTCACAGGTCATTCAGGAAGAAACCTTGTAAGGAATACATCATGACTACTCATGATGTTCAGGGTGGGAGAGCACAGACAGGCAGCTTTGGAACTGTTGGTAAATAACTGAAAAAGCATATTGTTTGCCATAAAAGAAATGAGCAAACTCCAATGGCTGTGACCTGCATGCATAGGAATAACTTGGACTTCTTGCAGCCTGTTTGCAGAGTTCCCCCTGACACTGTGGAAGCTCAACAGCTATAATAGGATCTAATGGAAACAGGAATTTCTTCAGTATTGTCATAGTTAGCAAGAGTTTAACTGGTGTTATCAGGGGGAAGACTGTATGTGGGTATGTAGCAAGAGTACCACTGTTACCACCTTTGGTGCTCTCCCTGCCTGTCTGGAGCTGTCCAGCAGAAGTCACACAGGTGCTTTGTGGCAGCATCTGGTAGGAGGACAACCCTCAAGCTGATCTCAGCCAGGGCACCCATGGTTGCTTATGTGTTCTTATGCATGGAGGAAGCCCTGGCATACTTCTTAGGCAATCATTTCTTTTTCATGACAGCTGACAAAAAGAGCTGAGCAGCTTTCCTCAGAATTCCCATCTTGAAGAAATCCTGACAAGCTGATGTTTGTTTCAGTTCCAAATCTGAATGAAAAGATGATACAATAGAAGTTTTCTGTGGGCTGAAAAGCTTAAAGCAGTTTTCAATGAGAAATAACTTTGGCAGAGTGAAGCAGTTCAGTCAAAACCAGTCTGTGCTTCCACACACTTTGAACAAGTCATGGAGAGCTGTGGTTTCAGGGCTGTTAACTTGATATTTCACTTTTCAAGTCATGGTCTTGCTTTGGTTGATGTATCTTTTCTTGTCGTTCATTTCCACCTTTGACCTTATCCCTGGACGAAAGCAGTGTTGTGCAATTTTATTATCATGAACTCCTCACAAAACAAGACTTGCTACTTTACTGACGATCCAAAACCTTAAACGCATGAACTGAAACTAGACTAATAGTGCTTTGACTTTTGCTTCTGCTGTATTAAAACAAATGAATGCAATTTGTCCTGTAGCTTTGTGCTTGGACAATAAATGAGGCCAGAAAAGACAATTCAGGCCAAATATTTCCCCGTCAGAAAATGGGATTTAGTTAAAACAGAAATAAATCTCTGTATCTCTTTTATGGTGCTATCCCATGGGACACATAGTTCCAAGCCCTTCCTTTTTTATTCTTTCTCCCAGAACTTGGGTGGCATCTGCATTACGCTCTAGGTTCTGCTCTGGTACTGCACTGCTGTCTGAGTGATGAAGTCTGTCAAAGAAAAGTAGGTTTTAGGGATGCAGATGCTCTAAGACACCCAGAACTGCTCACCCTCAGTCATAGAAGGGCTTCATTTATTCTCAGAGATGGATGTTGACATCCAAAAAGCATTTGGATGTGATGTTTTATCTTGATGAAAATTCTGTGGCAAGTTCTTCCCAGCAGAATAATAAGAATGGAATTACTGCTTCTTTTCAGTGAGAAAAAGAATTAATTGGCTTTTCTTCTGCTGTGCTATTATTCGGATTGCAGTCACTCTTACAGGTCCCATCTGTGCCTGGAACTCATTGCCCTGGGCATTCTGCATCCCAAATGAAAAAGCAAAGTTTGGGAGTGACTGAACACAAAGGCCTCTTACATTCCCTTCCTGAAGAGCATCTGTAAGAGCAGGATTCAGAGTTGTTATAGAGAGAACAGAAACTGAGGCATTTATTTATGTCAAATAAACCAATTTCAATGACATTTTCTCCTTTCTCCAATCTTCACTCTGGACTGGAAGTTTCTCCCACCCATCTCGACCAGTCCAAACCACCCCAGCTGCTCCATGCTCCTGCTAATGTCTCTCTCTTCAGATATGCCAAGGCAGGACACTCTCTTGGCCTCCCTGACAGTGAGGAATCCCAGAGCACTAGAAATTCTTCAGTGGAAGAGAACAGCAGGGTCTGGTCAAGTGATTGACCACTTTGCTTTCGGGGTTGCTTGTAGCAGGGTCAGGTTGATGTTAAGAACTGAGAAACTTCTCTTGATCTTCCTTTATTCTAGTGTGTTTTCAGTCTTGGCTCAGTATTTAGAAAGTGGTTATGTAGCTCTGAAATGTGACTGGGTGATATTGCTTATTTCATGTGTGCTTGAAGGGGGAGAGGGAAATGATTGACTTCTGTGGTATGTCTTGAGGCACTGGAAATGAATGAAATTGCTTTGACTTCTGCCTAAAATAGCTCAGACTTGGTTTCCCAATATACTGATAAAACATCAAGATATCTCTGTTGAAATCAGTGTTTCAGAATTGCTCATATGAAGGCAACCTGGGTGACCAGTTTTAAGTATGTAAGATGTGAGTGATCTCTGAAGAAAGATAAGTCTTTAGTGGAACTTAAATATCATAGTACCTTATTCTGAACTGTTATCAAATTCTGCTCAGTTGTGGTTTCTATGGAAGGCTGATTTTCTCCATCTCCTGCTCCAAGAAGGTCCTATTTTCATTCACCCTAAGTAACTAAACTCAGTGGAAGTATATATAAACATTTGATGCAGCTACTCCAGTAGTATCTAATCCAATATGTACAGCAGCCTTCCTTGGGACTGCAGTTTGATCATTTCCATTCAGTCCTGCAGTGAATGACAGTTAAAAAAATAAAGAGGAAGAAGGTTTTGGTGAAAAATAACATTTGGTATTTGTAAAATGCATCCAAGTGTAGCTGGTTTTGTGTTGGGTTGCGCAGTTGTGTTGTGTGTTATACTTCTAACAGTTCCCACGTTCAGATCTATTGATCTGCACTGAATCCAGTTTGATCTTTAGCTCCAGATGCTTGTTACTGACATACCTATGTAAATCCTTCACAAGGATGATTTAACCTACTTCATTCCTAGCAAAGTATTCTTTTCTCCGACTGTATTAGGTACTTGCTGTTTTGCAAGTGCATATGCAAAGGCACCTGAAGAGGAACCACGTAATAAAAGCAATCCTGAAGAGTCCTTGTTAGGTCTGCTGGGTTCAGAGGGCACACTTCTTCCCTCCTTGACACAAAGTAAGGTCTATGTGGTGTGATACTGATTTTGAATGAGTGTAATTAAAAGCCAGCTCAGACTCCTCAGCTGTGGAAGGAACAGCTTTACAGGTTATGGTCATAATCTGGTTTGCCTACGACATGAGCACATAACTGTACATCAGTGTGTAACTTGAATTTCTATGACATACGTGTGCAATTATTTGAACATGGCATCAAGAGAAGCAGACTGCAGCAGGAGTTGAGTGATTACAAACATCAGCAGACTCACTCAAGCTCCATCTCTGGATAACCAAATCCCATGTGTCACCATGGGATGAGATACCTCAGCCTTTTATTTCATGTTTTTAAGCTGGAGCTTCAGCAGGACTGTGTGCTGCAGTTTGTCACGTTCTATGGGCAGGGGAGCACCAAAGTCATAAACTCAGTTGCAATTGGTGTGTTGATTATTGATTCAGCAAAGTTCCAAGGAGCTCCAAACTACACCACATGTAGGACTGATCCCATCACATTCGACATCTGATTCCTCTTCCTGCCTTCACATTAATGTCATAGGACTATTTCTCTACATTGCAACTGGTTTGATTCAAATCTCCTTCTTTACCAGTCAAACCAAGTCTATACAAACTCCTTGTCTGGGCAGGTTTTCTCTTGATGATGTGTCATGCAGCACGTCCATTTATTCCAGCCAAGCTCAGATCATATGTCAATCATTGGAAGTTAAAGAAAATACGTGGTTGAACCACAAACCCAATTTCCAAGACAGCAAATCATAACTAGAGATGTTGCAGAGGGGGATGCCAGAGCACCATTGCCAGCTGGGAAGAGGCTGTTGAGTAAATGGGATAGAATTTTTCTGTGCTGCCTTCCTTACACTGCTTCTGTTAGTGAGGGGATCGTTTGCATGAAGTGGGGATCATAGTTACAGTCTGTACCCTCAAGGATCACAAGTGTTTGTTGAACCAGTTGAGCCTTTTGCACCCATATTGAGAGCAGAGGTACAAACACTGTGGTGTAACCAGGCTGGTTTAAAAGGACATTATGTTCAGAGATGTGGACCTACCTGAGCAGACACAGGTACATCTGTGAATTGACCAAAATAATCCCAAGATTAGTGAGCAAGGACAGTTGGACTCAGTTTGTGAGAGAACTATATCTGAAGGATTGGTTCAGTTATGTGTCTTTGCCAAGGGGAAAATGCACCTGAATCATAGAATCACAGAATGGTTTGAGTTGGAAAGGACTTCAAAGTCATTCAGTTCCAGTCTCCTGCCATGAGCAGGGCCACCTCGCACTACACCATGTCACCCAAGGCTCTGTCCAACCTGGCCTTGAACACTGCCAGGAATGGAGCATTTACTATTTCTATGGGCAGCCCGTTCCAGTGCCTCACCACCCTTACAGTAAAGAACGTCTTCCTTACATCTATATTGCATTTCCTTTCTTCTTCTTCCACCTGGAGCCTTAGAGTGGCTGATATAAAAACTTTGTGCCAGCTCTGCTCTGAACCCCTGTACTGGGTGTGTGAAGTCTCTTGTTGTCTCTTCTGGCTGAAAAGGACCCAGGAGACTAAGCTACTTTATCTAAGGGAAACCTCCCCCTGAAACACACAATTCCGAAATGCTGAGCTTTTCCTTTGGCTTTCAATACATCTGAGAGGGAAGGGTGTTACTTCTCACCAAGAAGAACACAGCTCTCAGCAGTATTGTTTTTTCATCAGAAGAAGCCCAGAGTGAGATAAGCACCAAGTTAAAGGCAACAATGGGAGTGTAAATGTCATTTAAACATATACATCTGCAAGCCATTCTCTCCTAAATGCTTGGAAAGTTTACTGTCTAAATATTGCTTTCTCTTACTCTTTCCCTGCCCAGCTCTGATTGTTCTCAGCCTCAGGACAGAAGGTGGGTGAGGTGCACAGTACCATGCAGCTCACCATCGCTGCAGAAGTCTTTATAGTCCAGGTCTTGCTCTGTGCCACTAAACAGGCAGGTGGAAGCCTCCGCACAGAGTGCAAGGCAGGAACTAAACCATTGCATGCACAGCTCCATTAAAGTACCTTTCAGTTGGGAACTGAGAAAAATGCCTTAGGCAAACCATTCTCAAAATAGCTTTGTGGACACAAAGCCAATCTAAACATGAGATGCTCTTAAAGTGCATTTGTTTGAATCATGGATTTGAATCGACTCCTTCACCACTGACAGACAGTGCGTATATCTCACGAGCAGCTCTCCAGAGAGTTCTCAGCTGTTTGCATGGAGAGACAGAGCCTGTTCTTCAGGGAGGTTTCTGTAACACGGCTGTTTCTAGAAGGTAAAAGGTCAAAACCAAACTTCTGGAAGCCTAGAACTTAAGCCAGCCCTGCCCATCATCTGTGCTGACAGGATTCTCCTGGAGTTATTAATGTTATTTATTTGTTTTTAACAACAGCAGCACTGATTTATTTTTATTAGAAGCCACAGCTGTGGTTGGGGTTCCATTGTTACAGTCAGTGGAGGGGCATGTCATGTCCTCTCTGAGCAGCAATAAGTGTATGGGAGGTAGGGAGGATTCTCTTTCTACTCTACAATTGGAAAATGGTGCTAGGAAAAATGTCACAAGTTGGCCCAGGCCACCCACAGTGCACAAACTGTGAGCTGGGGATTGTAAATCCATCAACTCTAATGAGGTGTCTGCCCAGAGAGAGTCTCCTATGAGTCCAGTTTAAAACTCAAACAGACAAAGCACTGAAAATGTCCTATAGCCAGCATACTGTGTGCATGGTCAGCACTGCTGAAGCAGTGCAACATGCCTCTATGGGCTCAGAGTGCACATGTGTACATTCACTTGGTCTAAATGGAAGCAGAAAGTGGAAGATACCAGAAGAGAGAATAAAGTTATATAGACCATATAGTTCTAAACTACAGTTTAACTCCTTTTATTACCATGAGTAGCATTTCTGACGTGTCCCTCTACCACTGCAGTATATACTGAATATAGGCTGCTTATTCTGAACAGAACTGGTCTTCATATTGTAAATCAGCATAGAGTTCCTTGACCCGCTGAATTAGGTGTTTCTCCTCACACCTGCAGCAATGCAGGTGCTCACAGTTAGTTGGATGATGTTTCCTGACTTTCATCAGGAGGTCAAGCTCGAAGTGCAATGAGAGGGAGAATGGTCTAGTATATGGTGGTAAAGGGGGCAAAAAGGGAGTGGAAATGAAAACTGTTTCTATTCTGAAGGAAAAAACTTAAAAAATTAATTCATGAACTCTTAATGTTTCCTATCCTTCCTCATTCCATGTTTTCTGAAATATGCAGATAGGATGTTCCAGATGGAGCTAAGTTGCTAGGATGATGGAAGGTTGGTTGTGCAAACTGAAAGCAGTTACTGTTTTCCTTTCATGGGTTCAGGAAAATGGTTTTCACAGGTAGCGTTTGTGTTGTTATGACCCCTGAAAGATGAGGTTTTGAAAGTCACTCAGATAATCATAGAATCACAGAATGGTTTGGGTTGGAAAGGACCTTAAGATCATCCTGTTCCAACCACCTCTCTTTGGCAGGGACACCTCACACTAAACCATGTCACCCAAGACTCTGTCCAGCTTGGCCTTGAACACTGCCAGAGATGGAGCATTCACCACTTCTCTGGCCAACCTGTTCCAGTGCCTCACCACCCTCAAAGTAAAGAACTTCTTCCTTATATCTAATACTCATGGATGTTGTCCTGCTTTAGTCACTGCTTGGGGAGAAGCAGCAAACTGAATAGGAGAAAGTCTGTTCTCATCCATAAACAGGGCAGAATGCTATAGAAAGGATCTCTATAGCATTCTGTAGTAGTGAAGATAAAGGAAGTCTAATTTTCTCTGCCACTATTCTTCATTTTCCATTTCTTTAATGGCAGCACGAATTGGTGATGTTAGGGTAAAGATCACAGATTTCCCAACACATGATTCCAATGCTGTAAGGTTGATAAGGGATCTGAAAGGAAAACAAGCCAGATTCATTGCCAAGTGAAGTCAATCAAAAAACTTGTATCAACTCCACTTAGGCTTGGTTTTGAGTATCATAAATAAATGTACGTTATGGTTCTGTCTTCCTGTTGTACTTTCCAGCAGAAAAGAATCCTTTAAAGTCACAAGCATTCCTTTTACTGCTGGTGCTGTTGTTGTTGAGTGGGATAGAAAGTGCAGGCTTCAAGTTTGACTCAAGTTGGTACCTTGATGTTTTCTGATTGAGAAGAGACTTTAGGGGAGCCTGCAATGACCTTGCCACTCCTCTTGATTTCACAAGGACCCTGCTTTCATCTGTGTGCAGGGGTTGTGACTGAACCTCCTAGAAAAAGACAGGTTAACTTGAACAATTCCTTATTGTCAGCATCTTGGGGGTCCTCAGGTCATAGCACTGCAGGAGGAAGTGATCTGGGTGAGCT
Organism: Coracopsis vasa; assembly: GCA_026283785.1. Classification (NCBI taxonomy): domain Eukaryota; kingdom Metazoa; phylum Chordata; class Aves; order Psittaciformes; family Psittacidae; genus Coracopsis; species Coracopsis vasa. The sequence goes on along the minus strand of JANHGB010017842.1, from coordinate 27,836 downwards.
GCACTCCCAGCCCAGCCCTGTGGCACACAGATTAGCCACCCCTAATGCAACCTACCAAATCAATGATATACAATAAATAGGGAATACAGTATTTCTCCAAAGATGGAGATATATGCTATATTATAGCATATATATGTATATGCTATATTAACAATTCCCACTGCAAGAAAAGGAAGATATTCGTTTAATTAGGTGCTAAACCAGGCTACTTCAGGCCAGTCCCCTGTAATTGGAAACACTTTGTTCATCACTAATTTTCCCTGAATTTTCCCATCATCTTTGTTCTTGATTCTTTGCTGCAGCTAAATAAAGGAACTCCTTCAATTTCAAATCTTAAACCATCTTTAAAATACCTCTGATCTTGTGAATCAGAAGGCTACATAAGCACACCCAAATAGGCTTTTTTTGTTGCCTCTCCTTGTTGCAGCTATGTTAATGAAATCTGAATGTAATTCCCCTGTAGTCGCTGGTAGGATGTGGGAGGTGTTTGCACCCTTTAAGCTGTGGCCAGCCCTGCTCACTTGGCCACACCTGCACTAGGTTTTTAGGAAGGAGCTCAGCTTGTAGGGAAAAGCAGGTTTGGAAGTAGTGTGTCTGTGCTGTTTTTATGGAGAGTTGTAAACTGAGGAAAGGCTGGATTGGGAATATACTACTCTATAAGAGTGAGTTGTAGCAGTTCTGAGCTTGAGGTAGAGCTCTTTTTATAGGGTGATGATGTTAAACTGAGGAATACTGCCTGGATGAAAGCTGTTGCTGTGAAGGTGCCTCCTGAGGAAAAGGAAATGGGGAAGCAGTGAGGAATAGAGTTCAGCTGCTCTGCACGAGGTTTCCCAAGATCACAGAATGTTTTTCCTTGGAAAAGGAGAGACTACTGAGGGCACTGCTGAGAGCAAAGAGAAAGAATGAAAGACTTGGCAATGTGGTTACAGCCCTGGTCCTCCAGTGAGTCTCTGGTGGCAGAGGAATGAGGCCTGGCAAGCTTGCTTCATTGCCTGCTGCAGCTGAAAGGCAGCAGCCAGAAGTGAAAATGAGCCTTGCCGAGCTTGGCTCTGTGAGAGATCCAACGTTGCATTTTCCCTCAAGGAAATCCTCTTTTGAAGGTCTGGGGACTTGATTAACTCATTTGCTGTTACCTGTCTACAAATGGCTGGCAGATGAGATCTGCTTTGGATGCAGGCAGCTGTGGAAGTGATGCAGTGTTGGTATGTGCTCGAAAGGGTAAGTGTGTCCTATGGGATCTGTGTTGGGTCTTAAAAGTGTGAATGTCTTTGAGAGGCTTATTTGGGATATCACAGTCTGTAATACCCTTGGAAGGAATGATGGGCTCTGGATGGTGGTGTTTTATGTATGTGCATATAGGAGGGTACATGTTAAGCTACTGGCTTTGCATGGCTGTGTGTGCCCTCTGTAGCTCACCAATGTGCATTCCCTGCAGCTGAGGAGGAGACTCTGGTGATGCAGTTTGATATTTGAGCCTTTTGTTAAACCCATGGCTTGTTGTTTGGGTAATGTCTGTGAAATCAAAGCTTTTGTCAGAACAAGCAGTGATGCTTTAAGTACAAGGAGGATGTTGTAAATCCCAGGGTATTGTAGGTTTGGGGAAAGGGTGACATTATTTAGACCTCCTTTTTAAGCAGGTTCACTATAATCTGTGGACATTTATTGGTCCAGATGAGACTGCAGGTGGCTAATGTTTGACCTTCATTTCTTTTGTACTTTGAAGAATGAAGGCAGATGTTGATACACACTGGTTTTATTGACCAGTGAAGGAACAGCTTGAAATCCTATGTTGCAAGATGTAAAATTTCATCTTTCTTTAGTAACTAAGACTAGTTACGATCCAATTAACTCCTGGAACATTAACCATGGCTTGTCATCTTCATAAGCAAAGTGATGGCCAATGGGTTGCTGTTGCACAGCAGAGTCTGAAGCTTGCATGAAACTCTTCTGCAGCTTTCCAACTGCTTGTGCCTGAACTGATTTATGGGGTAGGGGTGCTGGTGCTTCGGTTTCTGTTAGAAAGTCACTGTGAACACTATCCTTATAGGTGTAAGGGAGCTATTCTTGCCCAAGATACTTGTAGATCCAGACTGTGTTGGGCTGATGTGTGTTATGTTTGCAGCAGACTACTCAGTGTATGTGATTTGCCTTGAATATTCCCTTCTCTGTGATTAGCATTGGCTTTATCAGACACAGGGGAAGTTTCTAGCAGCTTCGCACAGCAGCCACCCCGGTAGCTCCCCTGCTACCAAAACCTTGCCACACAAAGTCAAGACAGGAGGAAAGGTTGGTGTACAAAATGCCTTGATCTTGCTTGGAAGCTCTGTGTAGGAGATGATCTAGGAGCCAGACTCTAGGCCCAATTTCAGGCTGTCTGATAGGTGTGTGCCTCCACAGTGGTGGTACCAATCCATAAGGAAGTTCTGAATCCTTCACTGAAAATGTATATGCACATCCTGTCTCATTTTATGCTTTTTCTAACCAATGTTTTGGCTTAAGTGCTTAAAGGAACCTGTCATTTCCCCACCTTCACATCAGTTCCAGAAGCTTCTTTTTTTGTTCTCAGCAGAACAGCAGTAAGAAATGGAAAAGGTGGGGAGTAGTAAATGTAATGTGCAGGTTGTAATGGAGAAGTAATGTTTGATACTTGAAACTTAAATAGAATGATTTTTCTAACCTTATGACTTAAATTTTGTGGATTTTCTGTCCTTGGATATATCCAAGACTCAACTACGCACAACCCTGGTCTAATTACACCTGCTCTGAACTGGAGGTTGGAGTAGATGACTTCCAGAAGTCTTCCTACTTAAGTTATTCTATGATTTTAATAAGAGTCTCCCATACCTTGGTCCTGTTCTCTCTGTGTGGTGTGTGATATAGATTATAATATTTTGGCAGGGATTTTCTGATTCATCAAAGTCATTTACACTAAAATTATCCTTGGAAAGGTTAATAAATATTATACCATACAATATCCTCATACCCTGTGTGCTGCTCTTCCTATCAATACTTGGCTGAATTCATGGCTGCTGTAAATCACTTCATCTATGTGGATAGTTAGTTGTAACACTTTCATTTCTTCTATATATTCACATCTGAAACTTGATTTTCTTAGTACTGTGTCCAATGTATGGTGCTTAAAAGGAAATTAATGTTTGGGGGTTATCTATTAGCTTTTCAGTTCATAATGGAACCTCTTAAACTTGGGCTTAAGGCTCCTTAGGGGCAGCCAAATCAAGTTCATGATTGCTTTTCCTTATTGCTCCTATGATTTAAAAGATCCTCTGTGTACATAAGACCTGGGCCCTGGGATGCTTTCATTTTAATACAGGAGTCCAAAGTGCTTATTTACTATTGACAGCTCTCAAGCTGGTGAAATGTCACTGATTTTTATTGGCAGAGAATTTGGCCTATTCTGCGATGTTTGAGGGTTGATGGATTGAAGATCCAGTCTCTGCCAGGTGGCTTAGGGGAGGGAACCCCAAGCCTTGGATGCATATAATCTTGTGGGAAGAACAGTCTACTTCTGGAAATCAGGAAATATTTCCTTAAACTGCTGATTGCTGGGAGCCTATACCACAAGGAGGATAATTCACTTGCTTTGTTTCTGTTCCTAAACAGCTGTTTCCTGGACATGGCTAGAAACAGGGTATTGGGCTAGAAGGACCTTTGATTTAACTCATTATGGTTGCCGTAACTTCTCTGTGAAGTAATAGCTGGTTGGAGCCTAATAATGGTTGGTAAAGGAGGACCCAGACAAATGATACAACTGGGGATTAAGGGAGGTTGTATTGATGAAGAATGATGGAGGTGGTCATACTTGACTGTTGAAATGAGGCTTAATTGCTGATGTTCAGTGAATGCTGCTTCCCTTCAACACGTGTTGCTGGCTAAAATCTCCCTTGATTTTAAGGTCTTAATCATATTACCCTGACAATCAGCAAAATGGCTACGTTATGTGGACCACAAGATGTCAACAAGGCACACCCACTGACCATACTTGGCAGCTTTTTGTAAGGAGTGAAATAACAAGCTCCAAGAGAGCCAAACCAAACCCAAAATGAAGACAAAACCAGAAGGACCATCCAGATGGGTGTGACACTGTGTGTCTATTTGAACCAGACCTTTTTCCAACAGGTCTCATGACACACTTGTCCCAAACTGGAATCCAAGTCATCAGGTTTATGGTAACAAATGATTCAAAGGGAGCAACTCCCTGCTCTTCTGTATGTTTGAATTTCTTTAGATTTCTGTTGTGAGATGAAGGAAGGAAGAAATCTGTGGTTGTCTAACGTCAAACCTCTAATGCAGAATTCCATTACTGGTGATGGATAGTGTTGTGGGTGTGCTGACTGCAAAATGTATTGATTAGATTGATGCCTGCTTTAATTTAAGGTTGTCTTGGACATGCTTGGGAAATGCAGGTCACTCTAAGGGGCTTAATGGAGGCTTTAAAAACATGAACATCTTTGTGTCCCAAAATATAAGGGCCAAGATGATCAAGGAGCCCTCTGAAAATGAGCTGATATTACTAAACACTTTCTGTTTGCTTTTTCACCTATTGCATGACCATAAGAATGCATAGGCAGTTAATTCTTTCTCTCCTTCCTTTTTATGCACCATTACTTTTGTAGAACTGATCACTTAAAATTAAACGTTCTTGTTACTTATTATTTAAAGATGCTTTTATGAAGTATTCCAGAGTAGAATTCAATAGCTTAGTTGTCCATAAACAAAACTTGTTAGATGGTATAGATGGAGAAGCTCTTCAGTTTTCCCCCTGTGTTGGAATATTAGCTAGAAGAAAAATGTCTGCTTAACTTCTTTAGCTCAGACTCGTATAGCACTTTACCTGGCTTTCCAAATCTGCCATAGTCAGTTAAGATTCACAGCACTTGCTTATTTTGAGTGAGGTTTTGGAGTGTGTGGGTTACTAGAATGTGTGAGGGTTTCTTCTCTAATGCATTGGTGTCTTGGAAGCTACTACTGTGTGTTCTCCACCTTTGCTCTGAGAAACAGAGTGGGCAAGCAGAACTTTCCGTTTATGATATGTGGTCAAAGTCCCATTTCAGCATGCACTAAACAGATCTTGTTCTGTTTGAGTTGGTTGCCATTCAGGGATGGAAACAGAGTTATAAAATGATCCTTTATTTTATATATAATATGTTAAAGGTGCTCTTCTGCAATAAGCATGTCAATGTTTGCTTTAGTAATGCCAGCTCATCTGAAAATCCTTCTCCTATCTGAAGGAGGATAGAGGCTATTTAATCGAAGTACACACTCAGGACTAATGTGTAAGCAAAATGCTTGAACTGGTTTTACATATTTAAGAGTTTGGGCAAGATTTGAATCTTATTCAAAAGCAGGTTCCTGCAGAGGAAATCTTCAGGTTTCTATTTAGCAAAATGCTTCTCCACAAAATCTTCCCCAGTTTCACAGTTACACCATTGGATTTCAGATTCTCTTTTCTCCACTACAGTTTCTTACTATATTAAATAACTTCTTTATTTGTGGTTTATAGAGGTCCCCAGGGAAGTGCTAGGAATGCGTATGGGATAATTTCAACTCCTTAAAATTATGGCTTCATGGGTTTAAAACTGTATTGCAGAAGTGCCTATGAGACTGTATCAAGGTGTAGGATCACTTCTGTTGGGTATCGTGTAAATACAGTTCTAAATAGTGAGCCAAGTGGAATGTTCTCCATGGCAGGATGTGGTTTTATTCTTTCTTTGGCTAGAAAAACCTTTCAGATTTTATCATCTTCTCTTGGAAAAGTGGATGGAGAAGAAGGATTCTAAGAAGATAAGAATAAAGCCTGAGACATTTAATCAACATTCTGATATTGGTAGTCTTTTTTGCTGCCTTACTGGTTAAACTGTTTGAGTGTGTGTATATAGATTGACTTTATAATCCACTTGAATAAAGCTGTTCCCATCCAGAAGGTATAACGATGACAGTGCAGTACTTCTACTGGTCATCCTTAGTAGATTTTTAGAGTCCAACTGCCTTTCAGGTATCATATGGTGTCCTTGGGCATAGAAAGCAAGAAAATGTCCCTCAGTGGCAGCAAGGCTCCATGTGTTTTATAGATGAAGGTTGGACCAGTTGGAGTGGCAGGGTGCGAGAGCAAATATGGTTTGAAAGCCATCGTGGCTATCTCAGCAAAGGGTCACAAGATCTCAACAATCTATAGCAGGTCAGTAAATGGACTGTGGTGGGATAAACCAACAGTGGTGACTTCATGTGATTGGTAAAACGTCAGGAAAACTGAAAGAAATGTCTTTTTAGTAGTGGAAAGGGGTTTTTCTTTTGCATTCATTACCTTTGGTGGATAAGTGTGTATTTCCTTAGGAAGATGCTCTGTGTTTGCAGACCAGGGTGTTTGCCAAGTACTGCTCTAATTAGAATAGCAAATATTTGGTTTTGATTGAAAACAAAGTAAATATTTGTGTATAACCCATAGAACTGGCTGGAGGCATTTTACAGCTACAGCTGAGCAGACAGAGCCCTGCATTGGCCTTCCCAGAAAGTTTTCCTCCTATTATGGGCATTAAGTCATATAGTTTTGTGGGTTAGAACCAGAAATAGCTGCCACACTCTTCACCTTCCAGGGAACTGAAGATAGGGGCAATAAAAACCCCACATGGGTAAAGATGATCCCCAAATGTTCAAACTTGTCTGAACCTTAAAACTGAGAAAATCAAGCAGAGTTCTGATCCAAGTCTCTGCACCCCAGGCCCATCTCTAATTGTAGGGTTGGTTTGTACAGTATAACTTTAAAATGTTAGGGGTTTTTGTTTCATGAGGAAGGAAAGCAGCAGCACAGAGGGGTGGTTATTTATGGTGCTCTGAGGAATAGGTGATTGCTCCTTATTCCTTAGTTTACTCTGAGAATCATGGGGCTTTTGCTATATTTCTGGTTTTCTGCTTGCTTCTCAGACATGTGTATTACTCTTTACTGGCATCTAAAAGGGCTATTTCTTTTCTAAACCTAGAAATCATTTTGCTGGTACTCTACTAATGTCTGCTCTTGCTTTATGTAGCAGCAGTTGCATAGATGCATCAGTGCTTAACTGAACCACATACACAGCTTTGTTCCGAGTTCCTTGTGGCATCTTCACAGTGGCCTTGCAAGGGGCATGAAAGGATGGTTTCTCCCCTCCTGTTTGGGGAGCCTAAAAAGCAGCGACAAGTCCAGAGGAGAGGAGGAAGCTGGGAGTGTTGTGGTAAAAGAACAGTGATTGTACTTGGCAATAAGAGCATGCGTGTTAACGCTAATGTAGCAGTTCACTGCTCAGTATCTGCATGCAAGATTTTGGTTGAGGAGGAAATGTTCCATACACATCCTTTATTTCCTGCTTGTTCATCTTTGGGTTTATTCTTTTGCTCAAAGCACCTTGTGCATACTATTGTATTCTCAGGGCTTGCTCGAAGATGAATTGCTGTTCTGGCATGACCTAGCAATTTCTCCAGTAGGATCTCAAAATGTGAGAGGCACATCTAAATATAAGAGGGGGTAGAGTAGTAACCAGATCATCAGTAGGCACTGTGCAAGTTCCATATGAGCAGTATCCAGATTTGCAGCCCCCCAACTCTATTACAGGCTGTAGGAAGATTATTTGTAGTTCTGTTAACATAGACACAGGGATGTGGCGCCAGTGGATTTCTCTCCTCATAAATATGCCTGCATTATATATTTGCAGAGGCAACCGTCTCTTACCTGCTTCCACAACACACCTACCTTGAAAGGTTTTATTCCAAGACTGTGGACTTGTGGTTTAGTAATGCACAGTTACTGACATTTGTCCATATTGGGTCACTTGCTGAATATGAGCAGTTGCTTAGTTTGGTGCTTCAAAAACCACCACTTCCCTGGCTAAAGGTGTGGGGAGGCATCTCCATCACTAATTTAGTAACTGGAATATGGCTATTTATGTAGTTGTCTTTCAAAATAAACATCTAGATGACTTATTAGGTATTAAAATGGAGCAAGAGTTGTTTATGATCAGATAAATGAATGACTACCTGTATAAAATATTCAAGCTCTTTGTTCAGACTTGGCACATCAGATCTGACTACTTAAAGTCTTCCACTAATACCAACATGAGGAAAACATCCAACCTCTGCATTCCAGGACTTTGACTTTCCTGAAAGACTTCTGTTGAAGGTGTTACAAAATCACTAATCAGTGTCTCATTCTGTGGATTCATCAGCCAGATCTGAATGAAACTCTTATAACTTTTGCAGTGTTCATTACCACAAGGTCACTAAGGCAGAACATGTAACATGACTTGAAAAAATAAAGGTGCTGTGCACATCTGTGGATACAGTGGGTGTCTGGAATAACCTCCTGTTACATATGCATCTTGCTTATAGAGGGTGCTTGAAAGGGAAGCTCTGTTTTCTCAAGCATTTAGATATAACTGGCTGGAAGATGTAATACAGCAATAAAGCACCTCTCTGGAACTTGCTTATGGTGAAACTCTTCCTCAAAACTGAAGGCTTGGAACCAGGCTTGAGGAAAACCCAAACCCTGAGCTTTTCAGATTCATTTATTTTATGAATATTTCCATGATGTGGACTCTGCAGGTAACCAACTTCTGCAGAAATGAAAGTGTAATAAAACATGCAGCTGAGAGAAATGCACTTCTAGGGCGTCCTCTGACTGCAAGCAGGAACAAATCAAACTGTATCACTCCTTACACATTTTCTTTTAACCTGTCCTTAATTTTCCTAGTAGTGGATGTTCTGTCCAAGAAAAACATTCCTGGGCTTCATTATTCCTTTACTTCCAATGTTTTCCTGAAAATATGTATCTTAATCATATTTCTATTTGTTCTGACCATCATGGACTAATTCTTTCCCCTTTTTTCAGCAGCCCATTTCTCTTCTCTTTAAGCAGCCCCAGTTTCTCAGTCTTTTTTGGCAGCTCGTGATTTCTGAACTTCAGACCATTCCCATGACTCTTCCCTGGAATTTCTCTAAATGGCCCAAATCGGGGCATAATTATTCAGCTGAGGTCTTGCAAAAGCTGAATGAAGTGGGCACTTCATATGCCTCACAGTTTTTACTCCAGGTTATGTGTTCCAGGATGATGGTTACAGCTTTATTTATTCAAACTCTCGTTCCCTTAATGTAGCCAGCAGTTCTGCACAGTCCTTCTGGCCATAAGTGAGTATTCCCACTTCAGTGCAAAAGTATTGCACTTACTGAATTTCCTCTGGCGTTGTTTTTACCACATATATTAATATAACTTGGAATTCTAGTCCTGTCCTCCAAGGCAGATTCCCTCCTAGCTGCAACATAATCCATCTAAATTACATTGCATAGGTTGGAGAATCTGCCCAAGTTGATGCCAGCTTTAATGTTGGGAACTGTGATTGAAATGCTGTTTAAAAGTCCAATTTTGACTTAAATTCCTGGTCAGTTCCTACATGAAATGTGGTTGAAGAGATCTGCAACCCATTTTAAAGATGAGAAAAGTAAGGCCCAGAGGCATTAGCAACTTGTTCAAGTTCCTGGAGAAAAATGGTAGGGGAGCAGGGTCCAGTCCCAGCTGTGTCAACTCCCAGACCAGTGCCTTAACCACAAGCTTATCTTTCTGCCCAGCTGAGTCTTGCTGTCTGCCTCCTGGGCAAAGCCCAAGCTCTTGGTGAAAGATCAGGCTACAGTGTAAGCAAACCTGGGTTTATTTTAAACTGTGGTACTTTGGAGGCTCTGGGGTAGTTGGCATGGCTGCTGGAGATGCTGGTATGTGTCATAGGGTTTGTGCTACATTGGTATGTGTATAAACCCTCTGACAAATACCAGTGTAGCCAAGGCAGGCTTTAGGAAGAAGGAGGCACCTCAGCTGGAGTTGATTACCACTTCTGTATATCCTGTTGGCGTGGGGAAAATCTGGCAAATACATGTTGGGAAGAGTGGATAGCAAGAATAGGAAGGAATTAGTGGTCATAGAGAGGTCAGAGTGAGTGGCACAGCTTGTTAATATTAGTCCTGAAGCCAGATGGGCTCATAAGATATATTGACCTTGGGATGCACTAATCCATTTGGATACCTGTCCTCGGAATCCACTGTGAGATTTGTCTAGACCAGCTTCATAGTGATCCCAGCTGTCTTGCTATAACATGTGTCTTGGGAGTAGAGGGGTGATTACGCCTTTCTCTGTTTTTTGGCTAGTTATCACAGGAAAGGTATGCCTACTTCACTGGTGGCCCATCTTGCAGACATTGAAGTACTGGGCCCTAGAAAGGTTAAGAAGATGTCAGTGAAGGATAGAGATTCTGATCAAAAATGGCATTGCCTGGAACTAGGCAAGTCCTATTGTTGGGGATTTATCTTGGAGAATAAGGGATATCTAATTCAAATATCACCTGGTTTAACCTACTTGGATATAAGTTCAGAAAAGAAGGCCATCTTTAAGCAGTGTCTAGCAATGAAATGAAAAACATCCTTTTCCAGTCCACTTTAGTCATGGATCGGGCATCTCTGCACTGCCTAACTGTATAAAGTGCTAGGGTGAAATTTGTGCTGCATGAGTCCTCAGTGATATTGGAGTTTTCAGAATGGTAGGAAAGAGAGGTAATGATGTTGGTGGGAAGTGCTGTGATGCTTCTCCCAAGCATCTATGCTGTAAGCTCCTCTGAATAGGAGAAAGAAAGAAGGGGTTAATGTAGCTTGTGGGGAAACAGGAAATGTCCCAGCTGGAATTGGTTATATCTGCTGTGTAGCCTAAGCTGTTCAGATGGGAGACACATGGCAGAAGTAAGATGTGTTGCTCAGCTCCCAAGGATGTGCTATCAGTAAATGGGCCTTTTGCCTCGGTTACAAGACTCCCTCCATACTTGGGGATAGATCTGCTGGAGTATTGGCGAAGTGTCAAATCACATTTAACCTTTTCTACTGCCCAAGAAGAGGCATGGGATGTAAAAGCTGTGCATCCTTCTGCATCTGGCCAACAAGCTAACACCCCTGCTAGTCTGTGGCTTTAGAGCAGTCTGATCCTTCGTTGCTCATGCCCATTTGCCTCTATCTCAAGGTAAAACTGTGACATGACTTGGTGAAACATGGAGTGTTGAGAGATGGGAGCATGACCAGGAGAAGCCCTACTGTCAAACAGACTCTTGTAACTTGACAGCTGCCAGGAGCATGTTAATTGTGGCTGTATCTAATTAGCAGGGCATGTGACCATGCCCTCTGCACCAAGTCCTAGTTCAGAAGCAGTTACAATATGTACAAGTTTCTTCTGAGTCATTACAGCAGGTCCATGGTGTTCTAAAGCAAATACAGCCACGGGCATAATCCTGTCTCCGGCAGCGGTTAGTACCAGGCTCTGTGTGTAATACTTCCTAGCAAACAGCTGTGGGACAAGCCCTCTCCAAAATACTTATTTGTGGCTATTTTGGTTTTTAACAAAGTATTTGTTACAGAATACATCCTTACTGTGGGTTGTTTGCTTTCCTTTTTTACATGTTGTAGTGCTGAGGCAGGAGTTTCTAGAAACATTCCACACTAGGCACCTGCTTGGCTTATTTTCTCCATTTTTACAAGGTGTCTTGCAACCTCTGTCAGATCCTGGAGCTTTTCCTTGGATTCTGTATGCAGCAGCTGGGGAGCATCAAGCCTCATGCACTAACACAAGGCTTTGATGTCGCTCCAGTGATACTGTTGATAACACCTGATTGTTTTCCATCTAGATCTCCTCAGAAATTGAACTTGATCGAACACATGTTAGGCCCTGTAAAACTAGACTAAAGCTTCTCCAATGGGGCTAAAACAGCAGTTGCACAGCTTTGCGTTTGTTTGCTTTAATAGAAGATTTTTCCTTTTTTCTCTCTCTTTCATTGGGGGAAAGGGGAAGAAGCAGATGTGGGGAGAGGTGGTTCACACTGGGGACAGAACCCATCACATTCCTGCTGATTAGAACTGCATAAATCAGTTTTTGCGTTTGAGTAGGAACTCTGGTATTGCTACAAGAAAACTGCAGCTAAGCGCTCTAAGCCTGGGCAGGTTCAACTCCACTGTCTTTGACAGCAAAAGGGCTCTTGTACCAAACTGTTTCCCCATTCCTCATCCCTGGCAGTGTTCAAGGCCAGGTTGGATGGAGCTTTGAGCAACCTGATCTAATGGAAGGTGTCTCTGCCTGTGGCAGGGGGTTGGAACTGGATGAGCTTTAAGGTCTCTTCCAAATCAAACCATTCTATGATTCTAATGACTCAGGCTTTGTGTCAGACCCTGGCAGTCTGTGCAGATAATGAAGATTTCCATTCTGAGCACATTCCCTGAAGTTCTGATACGGAATGGGTTTGAGCAGGTAGGTTTTCCTCAATTCTGGGAAACAAAATGAACACCTATTCTTGCAAAAGGGAGGTGGGCATTTGTCCCACAGCTTTAATAAGTGCAATAGCCAGAGGCTGTTGTTTCAGCTTGTATCAGTGCTGAATCTGACCTTGAAGTAAAATGCACATGTATAACCACAGCTGGGGGCAAAATTGCTGGTTTTCTTTCTTTTTCGTTTAACTTGAGAGCATTTTTGAGGTGAGGCTTATCATTGACACAACAATAACCATGGAATTTCAGAGTAGTTTCTCCAGAATGAAACCCATATACCTAAGGTTTGATGTTCCCTTCTTACACATGTGCTAATCTTTGTTTCTCTTACTCTTCATATTAAAATTGGAAGAGGGGAAAAGATGGCATGCATGGGGGTTTGATGGGGAGACACCAAGCCAGCCACAGACAAGGGAAATGATTTAGTGGTTCTCTCTGCTACATAAAGATCCTGGAGAGTGGGTGTCTTGCTACCAGCCCCCCAGACCCAGTGGGAGGATGAAATCCACCCCTGAGCAGGGGATGGGCAATTGGCCTATTTGCCACTTCAGAGGGCTGGGTTGAGACAGAAGTGATCCAGAGGCCCTGCTGCTTTAGGAATGATTCCTACTGAATGCCACTGCTCAGGGTAATTAGAAGTGGCAGCACTGGTCCCGTTTGGCTTTCATCTACCCAAGCAGTTAAGGTCAGCTTCAAACCTTGCAGCAGTTCAGCTTGATCCTGCACTGCTGAAACCAATGGCAAAGCTCCCATCAAGACTTCCATTAAAACAGGATCAGCATCTACAGAAGTCCCTCAGGATATGACATGCAGTGAGGACTGTGTTAGTGGGAATTACTCCTGTACTGTGGAATACAAATATCAGTATACCATATTACCATAGTGCAAAACTGATGCTGAAGTTACTCATTTGTTGTTCTGACCAAGAATTCACAGTAATTTTGTGATGCATGGCAAGATTGCTGGCAGCACAGGAGAGAGTGTCTACAATGCTGTTCACTTTTAGCATGCAGTAAAGCCTGAATATATGACTCCAACTGTTTTTCCTGATGGAGTTTGTCTTGGCTTGGTGACTGGACCACTTATTCTTCTCTTCCCTATGAGTTTATCAGGGCTCCAACACTAGCAAATGCATCTCAAGTATTTGAGTCCCTTGAAATTTCTCTTAGATTTGTTTAAATGTGATGACACAAATGATGTAAAAGCTTTTGCTAGATAATTATTTGAGCCTTAACATCTCTTAAGTGCTTTCTGATGTTCTGCAGCCCAGTATGCAACTTGCTTTTTATTTCCTATGATCTGCTTTTGCGGAGATCTTGACATCCTCTGCTTGCTTGATGAAACAAATCTGGAGGCAGAACTTGGATCTTTACAGAAAACATCTTTGCTTCCCTTGATGATGATGGTGAGTTAAACACCACTGATAATTAGATTAAAAGTGACTTGCTGGAGTTCAGAGCAGATCTTCAAAAGACCAGTGGCTTAATGGTTGAATGGCTGTTCCTATTTAAATAATATGCAAGAATGTACTAGTTAATAAGGGATTATGAACCTGGAATGTTTTTAATAGCTTCTGGGACTTGGTGCAAGAGGAGCATGTACCAATAATATGGTTGATATAGGGACCACCTTAGCACAGTTGCAGCAGAGCTCAGCTAGGTGACAAGCTGGATCAGCAACCTGACTGTGAGCAGGTAGGAAGTAAAGGTGGTGTGTGACCTCCTGCCTCAACCAGACCAAGGAGGGAAGGTGTTGGTGAACTACTGGTTAATTTTCATTACTCCCCCTGCTTCTGCTGCAGTAGCATTTTATTAACAAATCTTACTGCTGAGACCAAATGGGACTGTGACCCACATGGGAAGGGAGGAAGGAAAATCATTCCATCTTGAGTTCTCACATGCTCTTAGTGCCACACAATGTGAGGGAGGAGGTGATGCTCAGTATAGCTCTACCTAATGCTGTGAGTCACGTAACTGAAGCACTCGGTGTCCTGGCCAACTGTAATGGGAAGAAAAATATTATGAGATTCTTAGCTGATCTTATCCCACAGCTGAGAATAAAGTCCCTTTCTCCACAGATGAGCAAACCCCAGCCCAAAACAGGGAATGTGTTTCTGCATAAATGTGGCTTAATGGATAAGAGAATGTAAGGTTTTTTGTGTGATTCAGCACTCTGGCTCCCAAAAGGTTATTCAGCTAGTCTAAAATATAATATGCTTGGAACAATGACAGCACCCCTTCTGTTGTATTGTAGAAACTTTTGCTGCATTTTGTTAAGGATCAGTGAAAAATGAAACATTACTCCTTAATCCCCAAAGAGTCATCTAGCAGAGCAGTTGAAATGCAAAAGGAATAGCTATGAAGAAGAAAATAATGGACTGGCTGTTTAGTCCAACAGAAACTCTTAAGTGGCAACTCCTGTTTCACTATCAATAGTAATTTCTCTGTAGCCTTTTTATTTTGCGTTGATGTAGGTCAATAAAGCAACAAAACTTTGTACACAGACAGAAGTCAAACTCCTGGTTTATTATATGCATAAACAGAAAAGGTTTGCTTTCTGTCTCTGCACTTGTAAACTATGAAAGCTCACCCTTAATGTGCAGAAGCAGACGACCTCTATTTCTTGGGGCTATCCTAGTGGAAGGGAAAGGCATCATCAATAGATCCCGTCCCTGTCGGTGTTCAAGGCCAGGCTGGACAGAGCCTTGAGTGACATGGTCTGGTGTGAGGTGTCCCTGACCATGGCAGGGGGTTGGAACTAAATGGTCTTAAGGTCCTTTCCAACCCAAACCATTCTATGATTCTATAGAGTGATCACATACATCTCTTGTATTTTTCTTTTGGATTCACTGGCAAAGAACTAAATAGATACCACTGGGCTATTGGCAGTAGGGTAGATGGTTCCTGCTAGGATTACCTTGGGGACTGGCATATCTGGTTTCCGTGTGGCTCTGAAAATTGCTCTCTAAGCAGCAAAGAAAGCAAAAAGCCTTCTTTTAAAAACTGCTAAGATGTACAGTGTACCATACACATTAACAGCAGCAGGACTGCAGGATGGGCTGCATTTCAGGAATACATTAGAAACATAAGATCCAGTGATTTATTCCCCTCCACCATCACCACCCAGCACTAGCATTCCTAAATCACTTATGTGCTTAAAATTCTCATCATCAGCCTATATGTGGGGTTAAAACATTGCTGTGCATTCTGCTGCTGCCACAGTTATCAAACCTTGGAATAGGGGAGGAAGTAGACATTAAACACTGACTTGGTGTTCCTCTTGGGAAGCACTATGGGCTGTGCAGAACCCGTGCTAGTGCAGATCAGCATGCAAAGGAACTGTCACCAACTTAACTGGACTAAAGCTATATCTCCCTTTTGGCCTGGGAGGGCTCTGGTCTGGAGAATCATGCATCTACTCTGTGCCTAAAAGTCCAGTTTGAGCCTGTGCCAGATATTAGCATTTGAAAGGCAAAGCCTTACTCTTGCAAGCTAAGAGTATCACACGTTGTTCTGCCACTTCTTTACTAATATTGTGGCTCTCATTAAAAGTTAAACCAATATCACACCATGCTCTTGACTTGACTGTGGTATGCCCTATATTTAGAATGGATGCCATAGTATGGTATTTGTGCCAGGGTGTACTTTTAATGATGCCATCTGTGCTTCAGTGTTGCTCTTTTTCAAATGCTTTCAAAATGTGTAAGAGAAATTCAAAGTAGGAACTGATAGTTCCTACTGCAGAGATCCGCTTGTGCTGTGCAAAGGCAACCTAGGAGAGCATGAATGCAGCCCAGGGTATCCATCATGGTGAGGAGGGTTGAAGAGACTTCATTTTTGGTGTGATCTGTGCTAGACAACAAACAACCAAGTTCTGTGTTGTGTTATAGCAGCACTGGAAGGTTTCAACTGAACATATAGTTTGTCCACCGTCTCACCACATTAGCAGATGTGAGCTACCTCTAGGCATGTGAAGTCTTGAAGCTTACTTGACTGGGCCTCCACCTCAATACCAGGCAGCAAACTTCCAAGAAGGAAATGCAGCATTCCTGTGGCTTCTTGGATCTGAGTGCCCTGCTGAATGCTTGTGGAATGCTTCTGGTTATACAGCTGATAACAGGCCAAAGTCTGAGACCGCTTCACTTTGAGTTGGAAAGTCATGGAAGACCAAGGCTTGCTCCAAGTGAAAGTACTGATTGAATAATAATTATGATTGATTACTCAATGAACTTTATATGTGATGCTGTAAAAACGTCCTGCTGAACTTCATGTATAATGCTGGTTTATATGCTGCAATGCTTAGTCCTTTGATCCAAAGCTATAACTAGACAGATTTGCAGATTTGGAAACATGAGTTTGTGTATGGTATCATGCAAGTGTGCTGTTACTCATTCTGATTTTGAAGTTATCCAGCATTGATTAAAATACTGTGACTTACCAGATGGATAATAAATAAGGAAGCTGATCGCCAGTTTGGAAAAGCCAGAACTCTGGAGGGGAAACATCTCTAGAGTGTTGTCCAGCTGCCTGTTCACATTTTCAATGGTGCATAGAGGCTGCAAAGAATATTTAAGGCTGATACTTTTTGCAGGCACTAAAGGCATCCCATGAGTTTCTTACCAGAGAGGGGAAATGTTACACTGACAGAATGCTAATACAGATATGGAGTTGCAGTGGGCCACTGCTGGGCAACTCTTCAGCTCTTTGTGCTCTTTCTTGGCTTTATAGGTGGTCTAGATTTGCAGTTAGTGTAGCATAAAGGTAGCAATTGTGATATTTTGTCATGTAGATCTTAACATAGGTGGGAAAACCAAAGGAAAAGGACTTCTAATGCTTGCCAGCAAACTGGAGATGCTAATACAACTTAGCCTTTGAAAACAAACATTTGCTAAAGAGGGATATAAAATGCTAATCAGGGATCTGGGCAGGAATGTTCTCAGCTGGTTAACCAGAAATATACTTTATAGCTGTTTATATTTTTCTTGACAAAGTGAATAACTGCAAGTTTGGGGCCTGGAAGGAAGTTAAGTCTGCTCTCTGTACATGATAGTTCCTGTGCTCTACCAGATTTCGCGTGGAATAGGAGGATCGTGCACCTTTCAAAAGCAAACCCTGTAGTGGCACAGGTTACACAAAAAACCCCCATGTGGTCTGCAGGGATATGAGACCAGAACCTAACTTGGGATCACTGCCACAAGGTCTCATTGTTGATATGTTGTTCATATAACTCCCTTCCCTTGCTGTATCTCCAAGATGAATTGCTTTGGCATGGCTGGTGTCTTTGCCCATAGGCAGAGAGTTGCTGAAGTGTCACTATTCTACTGTGTGCAGTTTTTTCTCAAGAGGCCTTCATCTCCTGGAAGACAATACCTGTAAATAAAGAGAATATCTCAAAAAGCAGAATTCAACTTACTTATGCTGCTTACTTCTAATACTGATCTATTTATTGTGCCATTGGCTTGGTCAGCCCTGGACACAGGGATGTTAAAGGTTTGAATCTCCATGTGGAAGAATATGTAATTCTGAGCAACTGGCTAAAGCTCATATAAAATGTTCCTGAGATGGAGTTGTCTTGGCTACCTTTGACCATGTGAAATGTTAAATTGTACCATGTTCGGCTAGGAAATGAAAGCTAATGGACTTGATAAAATTTGGAAAGGATATGGGATACCCACAACAACGGAGCATTTCCTATTGCCTTGGTCCTATTAGTGGTGAAATATAAGCTGCTACTTAAAAAGGAATTTACAATAGGTCAGCAGATCACGTGTAGCTACAGCAGATAGACTCAGTGCTGCTTAACAGTAGATGATGGGGAAAAGTGAACTTCAGAAACCTCTGGCTCCTTTCCTAAGCATTTAGACAGCTGAATTACTAGACCCTTGCTAGAGGCTGGCTGTGCATCAGACCCAAATGGGTGAAATGTGGTTTCTTCAAGTTAATTCCAAGAAACTACACACTTGCATGGCTCCCTGTTTCTTTCTGCACCAGGAAAATGTGAAGTAACTTTCATTATACTTCATTGACGGTGTCTAAATTATGAAGTGTCTTATTAGATTCAGTGGGCAGCTTGGGCAATGAGACTGATGGGAGCTTTCCTCTGAGAGAGGCCCAGGGCCCTCAAAACCAAGGGACTCTTGGCAGGACATCCAGTGCATGGCTTCAGGGGCTTTTGTATGTCTGAAACCTAATGAAAGAAATGAGCCTAGGAACAGCTCCAAGGACCCTGATGCTTACTGAGTTTGATTTGCCAGGAAATAAAGTTGTAAGTGTTGATCCTCATCCCCATGTAAGAAAGGATGTTTAGTTGAGTAAGGAGATGGTGAAAGCTCAGCCTAGGTGCTTTGGTTCTAGCTGGAACTTGGGGATGCTGGTGGCTATATGCAGATCCACTTCTGGTGGGCAGCAGTAATGGGGCAACAAGTGTGCTTCCCATTACCATCTGCTGTTACACAAGAAGGCAAATTGCTTCTCTAGCAAATGACATGGATCCTCTGGCAAAGAGGACAGTTTTGTTCTATCTCAAAATTGAGACATTTATGTGTTTATTCTTGTATGTAAAAGTTATAATTCCTGATTTTTCTCTGCCACATGGTCATTTATAGGCCTGGGCTTTGACATGGAAGGCTCTGTAGAACGTAACAGCTAAAACAAGACCTTACTTATATAGGTTCATCTTTGTCTCTTTTTGGAAGGCCGTGATGATCTAGTGAAGGTTTTGTGCCAACTCATGCAGTTCAACCCATCATCCATGATCTAAAAAGAATGAATAGCAAGGTGAGAGAAATCACCTCTGATGGAGTAGTACAGACAGTCAAAACTAAAGCTGTCAGTGAAAAAAGATGCAGAAAGATCTTATAGCAATAACTGATAAAGTCAAATATAAATAATAGGTCCTCTGCTATTGACTGCTACCCTGCAGCCTATTCCAAACAGCTCTTTTTCCTTCCTGAAGGAGCTAGCTCTGAAGAAAAGATGCTAATATAATTTTTTAGCATCTCTTACACCTTAATTCCTTTTGGTCTTGCAGCAAAGTTCCCAAGATCCTGCTCTTATTGTAGAAAGTAAGAAGGCCTCCCCAAGTCTTCTGTATGTTATGTTGCCCAGCTGGCAACATAACATACACCAGCATGCTAACACCAAGTGTTACCAGCTGCCCTATCAGTCAGGTTGAATGCCTTCCCACAAGCTTTAAAGGGTAATATTTGCTGTGGCTTGAAATGCAGCTTATGGGAAGCTGTGGTTGATATCTCTGCCGCTGGCAGGACCATCATCTGGTGGCTGTTGCCAAGGACAACATCAGCATGGAAAAGGTGGGGTCAGCCATAATTAGTCCTTTTCAGGAGGTAATGCTTTGAATGCTAGCATTAAGAGGGAAAGATGGGAGTTTTTGGCAACACTGCCATTATTGATGATTGTGCTTCCTCTCCTGCCAACACTAGCTCATGTAGTTTGGGCAAATGCGTGCTTCCCTAAGCAGTTCAAAGGCTGCTGTGCTGCAGAAGAGAGCTCTCAAGGCCTGAAACACAAGCCACGGTATCTGTATGCTCCTTTATGTGTAGTCTAACCTTGGTGTGAATTGCATATGCATTGTTGTGTCTTGTTTTGGTTTTCTTCCTTTGTTGGTTGGTACCAGGATGTACAGGATGCTTGAACACAGTTGAATGTGACTGGTTTAGAGTGCTAGAGCCTTGTTTGCTGCAGATTCTGCTAATGTCACTTTCTCTTGCTGATTGCTGTTGAGACTTCTGCCCAGCTGCTGATAGACACAAATCTCTGTGTGATTTGTTACAATGGCTGGACTTAATTCAGAGCAGAAATAGATCTCAAAGAATTGTTGTTTTCCCCTTGTTCCTAGTAAAGCATGTAGAGCTTCAAATGCCCAAGAGCACGTATGGCTGCTAACTGAACAACATCCTGTTCAGATCCATCCTCCTTGCTATTGATCACAAATCCTGTGGCTGCTGCTACTGTGCTATGTTTCTTCCCCTCTCTACCCACTCCAGGCTGCTGCTGGTGGTCTCCAGCTCCATACTTCCGTCATCAAAGACTGAAATGTCCATATTGCAGATGGTGTTAATAACAACAATTGTGTCTCCAACAGTGCTAATGGCCATGGGCTTCCTTTCATCCATCTCAAACGTTTGAAATCCTCTTCTAGCACCGACCACCCCTTTTTCAGGCAGCTCAGTGGGGTGGTTTTGGTTTATGTCAGGAATAGCAGCAGGCATACTGATGATGAATCAAAATCTTAATTGCAATTCCCAGTGGATTCCCTATTCTCAGTCTGTCCTTACTGCTAACTGTGGAAAGAGATAGCAACTCTGAAGCAAGGTCTTAAATTCTGGGTTCAGGAATAGCCAATTGACCGTGTTGGCCCATCTGATGTGAGCTCGGAAGCTTGTTTCAGAGTTTGGTTTGAAAAATAAATGTATTTATAAGGTTTTTATGTGCTGCAGGGAAAACTCTGGAAATGAATGGGAACTTGAAAAATGCAGCCCTTCTGGACTGATGATCACATCTTGATTTAGGAATAAACTTCCATTTTTATTGTCTTTCTCTGTTCTATTCAACCTCTCTGAAACATATCCTCTCATTTTCCAGTGTATGAAAATAAGACTGGAAGGATGAGGAAAATTGCTGGCCCTTTCAGGAAAAACAGCAGGTTATGGAAGGATAAAACTCCTGTGATGGAGGAGGTCAGTGTGGCCTGCAAGTCACTGAATACACCAAGTGAATGTGACGATCCCCTGTGCTGGGTCTGGCTCAGGGCACAGCACTACAGGCCCTTCCTCTGGGCAATGTTTTCAGCCCCTGAACCATGATGAGAGTTCTTGGAGTTGTCTCATAGAAAATTTGGCCTGGAGTCAGCAGATTAGAATCTTATTTTAGCTGTTCCTCTGCTCTATGTTCATCTGGATCATCTTCTGTCTACTGTAGTCCACACCTCCTGTATTCTGCCTGCTTTCATATTCTCTGATCTACTTTCTTATTGCCTTTCCTGAGCTGTTGTGCTGGACACAGCTGACTGGCCAGGATGTGCAGGTTTTCAGGTGGTACTGAGATGATATCGCACACTGCACAGGAATAACTTGAGAGGAAATGCCCAAAGCATACTGAGGAAAACCACCAACAAAAAAGAACAACCAAACCCCTTATCTTCTGCTTTTCACAGTGTTCTGCCCCTGTTTCAGATATATGGGACCTAAATATGTCTTATTGGATCTTTCTGAAAATTAGATAAAAGAAATACCATTTGCCTTTTCCTGCAAAGTGAAACTGCTGTCAGGTAAGCATGACAGGTCTTAGCCTTAAGGAGGACTTTGATTTAAAATTATATACAGAAAGGTCCCCCCTTTATTTTGTTTAATCTGGCCATTGCATTTCATTAAATATGTGCTTTATTAATGCTTTTGGGTTTTGCCTTGGAAAATAGGTTTCAAATGAGGAGATGTCTTCTGGACATTGATGGTAGATGCCAACCTCAGTTTCAAATAACTGCAAATTGAGAAAGAATGAGCTGTCTGTTTTGAATTGCAAACTATTTATGGGAAAAGTAGTGAGAATGTTGTCAGTATTCCTTGCTGACCCCAAAAGTTAATACAGTCAGTGAATGCCCTGGTCAAGGTCACTTTTACAGTGAGTTAAGCAAAGTCTCCCTGGGAAGAAGTGTGAGGGGAGGTGGCACACGGAAGGGACCCACCAAAGCAATGATGGGTTAAAGCCAAGTGCTCAGGAGCATTCAAAGCAAACCTTTTTGTCTTTGAAGTGTGCAGCTGTGCTCCTTGCAATCCAGAATGGCATTTTGCAGTTAACTGGGAGGTGAGGGAGGTGTTAGATAGAGCCACAGAAAGCAAGGAAAGGTGTGTATGTATAGAAAGCTACTGTTGCAGCTCTTGCATTTATCTTACAAAGCCCTTACAGAATCACAGAATAGTATGGGTTAGAAAGGACCTTAAGATCATCAAGTTCCAGCCCCCCTGCTATGGACAGGGACACCTCACACTAAACCATGTCACCCAAGGCTCTGTCCAACCTAGCGCTGAACACTGCCAGGGATGAAGCATTTACCATTTCTATGGGCAACCTGTGACATGGCCTCACCACCCTTACAGTAAAAAAACTTCTTCCTTATATCTAACCTGAACTCCCCCTGTGTCAGTTTGAACCCGTTACCCCTTGTCCTATCACTGCAGTCCCTAATGAAGAGTCCCTCTTCAGCATCCTTGTAGGGCCCCTTCAGATACTGGAAGGCTGCTCTGAGGTCTCCACGCAGCCTTCTCTTCTCCAGGCTGAACAGCCCCAACTTTCTCAGCCTGTCTTCATACGGGAGGTGCTGCACTCCCTTATAATCCTCATGGCCTCCTCTGGACTTGTTCCAGATGAGCTGTTGCTCCATGTCCTTCTTATGTTGAGGGCACCAGAACTGCACACAATGCTGCAAGTGGGGTCTCATGGGAGCAGAAAGGGGGGCAGAGTCTTTCTCTATGAGCTTCTAATTTTGTTGTTTTGACTTAGATCTTCCTATCCAACATACAAGGCTTAAAACTATGGGACTGAATACCAGGAAGTATGAAGAGAAGGATTTGAACCATGTCTCTTTAGGGACTAAGATTGAGTGTTAAACTGCTTTCCCTCTGCAGGGGCTTTACTAGAGCTGTGAATTTCTATGCTCCAGAGTACCAGTCTTCATGGGATTTCAGACTCATCTGTTACAAAAAGCAAATGACCCTGATCTGAACTTCCTCCAAGTCTCCCCCTTGTTGCTCGAAAGCCTTTATTGTAGCCAACTGAGCAATAGTTCAGTCCCACCCCTTCTCCCTCAGACACCACTTCAGTCTCGAAAGGCTCTCTCATGTATCGTGCTAGCATACAGTGTACTTCAGCTATCTTAAACTGAGTCTTACTACTCCTGGCATTTCTGGCAGAAGGGATTCTTTATTGTTGTGCAAGTATTTTTCCAAGTTCGGCTACTGAAGAAGAGATGCTTCAGAAGCTGCATCACAAGCAAAGACTTCCCAGCAAGGATGTGGAGTTTTCAGAGCCAGATGGCAAAGATTGCTCATCTCTGAAGGGTTTGCCTGGGAGAGGGAATAATGAAGGGATTCCTGGTAACTTTCTTGGATGTAAAGATTTCATAGAAGAAATGGTGCTATTTCTCAAGTCTGATCCCACATCTTAATGTGGGCATTGACTCTGTTCCTGCTTTAGTCTTTTCTAATGATTTCTGTGGTCCCCCCAAATCCTCCATTCTTGTTCTTCCCATCACCCAGTATTGATGATTTCTTCTTCCTTTATGTGAAGGGCTACACATTAACTGAGCCATATTCCCATTTCTTTCACAGCTTCCCACAAATTTATACCTGGAGATGAACATCTCCTTTCCCAAATGAGTATCTCTGGCTTTTCTCCTTCTATCTTCAGGAATCTCTATAACAGACACCTAGATTAAGCCCTTTTCAATCAGCATTAAACACCATCATCTCTACTGGAAACAGCTTTTGTCTGAAGGCATTAAAGTAACAGGATGGGTGCCTGTTTAGACCTTTGTTATGTCTTTCAAAATCTCTGATAACTGCAACATGGAGGATCTCTACGAGTCCATTGTGAAACTGCATAAATTCAGAACCTAATGAACTGTAATTAGTGGAATCATAATGGGCTCCACATGTTAGTAAGTCATTTAGGAAGAAATACAGTTGTTTGCCATTCTGCACAGCACTGACAAATTAGGATTCAAACCATACAAGCCTCTGTCTTTCATAGATCTCTTATAGAATATGGTTGTCAAGAATGTATTAATATGAAATGATTTGCAGAGCAGGATGCACAGAGCTATTCTGTCTTGTTTCCATGTTGCCTCTTTGTATGTGAGAGAATCAAGGATGTGCGTGCCTGTGTTACAGGAGCTTCAGACCATCTCAAGGCTTGGCTAAAGGAGTGCTCAGACTAGAGGGTACCTTCTACATTTCAGCCCATGCTGGACTTGGAAAAGAGCTTGTTCCCAGAGAGGGAAGTATTGTCTAATAGATTTGGTTGTCATGCCTGAAGGTGCTGTATAAATGACAAAAAGACATATGTTTGAATAATCTTCATTACTTTTAACACAGCTCAATATAATTTCACCAAATGTTTCATTTATTTTTATTTCAAAGCTTGTGACAGTGAGGATTTTGAAGTACAAGTTGCCATCTGCAATCAATTTCTGATCTCTCCCTAGTGGAAAAAGAAAGAAGAGGAGGGGGGAAAAAAGAAGAGAGAATTATTTGGAGTAAAAAGCATTGAAAAACAAGGAGAGTGGAGTAATAGCACATCTGTTTTCGTAAGAAATCATGGAACCTGGACTTTTTTCAGTGTGGTATTTTACTACCACATGGCTTTAATCCTCCATCTGGGCCTGTTGTTTTATGAAATATTTCCCACAGATGATGTCAATTATAATTTTTGTCCCGCTCGTCAATTTACGGACTTTTTGGAATAAGACAAAATGAAACAACCAGAAAAAGAACAACTTATGTGGTCTACTCTCTGACAAAATTATAGCTGTGTGATACACTTCTAAAATCAATAACTCTGTTAATGATTAGCAGAAAACATTGCTTAGTTTATGAGCAGAGATGTGGCCCACACTTGCCAGATGTTTGGCTCCAAGTTGCATTCTTGTTTGCTGTGTATTTACCAGCAGATGTTCAGCAGTTTATTTAATACCTCTTGCATGAGCCAGTAGTAGGGCTAAGTCTGTGCGACATTTATAAGCCATCTGCCAGCAATACAGGTGGAATGCTTTTATGATTGTTTTCTTCCATCTCTCTTTTTCCAGTGGTGATCTATCAGTGAAGTCTTTATGGATTTATATAGCTATTAGGAAGTAGAATGCTTATCTTTGTAGGAAGACCCTAAAATGTATATGTCAGCATATGTCTTTTCAGCTCTTCTTTAATTGCTGGTTTTGCACTTAACCTGCAGTAGTGTATGAAAGATCTGATGAAACCCTTCTCCTCAGACATATTTCATCCCTGGCAGTGTTCAGGGCCAGGTTGGATGGTGTCTTGGGTGACATGGTGTAGTGTGAGGCGTCCCTGCCCATGGCAGGGGGTTGGAACTAGATGATCTTCAGGTCCTTTCCAA
>JANHGB010017840.1:0-34735 GCA_026283785.1 Coracopsis vasa | reverse complement strand
GAGTGAGATGATGCAAAGTAATATTAGTATATTACAATATATAATATAATATATACTATATGAAATACATAATATATATAATATATAAAATACATACTATATAATATATAGAATATATATTATATAATATGGAATATTAGTATTCTGTGTCCTCAGAACTATGTTAATATGGTAAGTAACATTTTTGCCAGCTCATGGTGGGCTAGCGAATACTTTATCCTCACTATGAGAAGAGGAATATACAGTCGCAAACAGAGCTGAAGGAAACTTTTCCACAGGAAGTCTGTGATAAAAAAATGACTGGATGTTCTGGTTGCCCTGAGGTTTTATTCTCAGTTAGTGCACTACTAGTCTGCAACTTTACATTTAAAATAGCTTTGTATGGTGTTCCACTATGAGGTCATTTAATGACATCGGTCAGGATTTGTTAGAGGCTCTGTATAAACACAGCAATATTAGGCCAGCAACTCAAACATCTCTCTCAGACCTATGAAATTTTCTTTTTGCTAATTTCTCATTCACCAAGTAATTGTTTTCTATGCTACTTCATGTAGGAGAAAGGGAAGAAACAAGCCACAATTTTAAGACAGTCAATTATTCTTTATATATCCCATAATAACTGTACACAGATTGAGAATCTATTACACTGCTTCCGTACCAACATGATGTATCATTCCCTTATTTGGGTTAAGAATTAACTGACTTTCAGTTCATAACATCTCTATTAAATTTACCAGTGTATGAAGATGGAAATGTTACTAAGACCTAGATGGACTGCCAGTTCCTGACATTTTGAGTCTGCTGTGGTAGGAACAGCAGTAATACAAACACAGAGTCACCCTGTTGGTATTCCAGTTTACTGCGGTAAAAATATGAGTCAGACTTCCTTCAGTCAACAGTGCCCTTGGTCATCCACAGGGTTTTGCCCTCATAAGAGTGAGAGGTTGCTTTGTTACCTGACTTCCTGCTGGGAGAGGATATCATCTTATGAACCAAAAAGCCCACTGGAGAATGCCCTCCTTGATTGCCCCAGCCCTGGCCCTGGTCAGATCCCAGGCACTGCAGCACTGGTCTTCTTTTTATGCCCTGAAAGGCAGGGGGTTGATGTAATTCATGCTACAACCACTTCCGCTCCTGCGTGAGGTTTAACTGTCTTTGCCTGGTTCTACAGCTTATGTTGACAGAAGCTGACTTAACCAAGGCTTAAATATAGTTGTGCCTCAGTATGACTATTCACACATTCAAGCAAGGTGATGAAAAATAAATGAAGAGTGCATTATAGTCATTTTACTTTGTAATATATTTAAAAGCTGTCTCCCACTGCTGTTCCCATTTTCCAAATTTGACTGGAAGCTGGGACCTAATTCTCCACTGCTTTGCATTTCACAAGGGAAAAAAAAGCTACTATCATGATAAGGTGGGATTCTGCAACTCCCAGTTTTTAAATAGGTAAATACAAGGGCATCAAGAGAATCAGACCTAGACACCAAGATTTTTAACTGAAGTCAAATGAGCTCTTGTGATTTACCTAAACTGATTACCTAGATTTGGTCTTGACTAGAAGCTTAATGTGCTTCATGTTTGAACTTCCCAAAGAAATCTGACAGCAACTGACTGACAAGCCCAGAGCTGCGTAACAAAGCAGCTTGCACGTTCTATTTGAAATCATACTTGGTTAAGAAAAGCAAATTCTTCATTCATATGAGCTATCCTAAAGAGGTATGGAAAAGCTAATACAGAGAAAATCATGGATAGCTTTTGCCACATAACTATTCAGCTGTCACTTGAAAATGGAATCATGTCTAATTATCTCTACAGTGATTAATGATTAGTGTTAAACATTTTCATTTCAGCCTTCTAGATCATTTTGATGGTCTTTGTCAATTGTGACAACTGACTGTGACAATTGACAAAGACAGTTGACAGTTGACAAAGACAATTGACAGTCAATTGTCAATATTGATCAGATATTTGTTCCAAGATAGCAGACACCAATGAAGTCAAGTGCTTCCCGTTCATAAATACTTTCTTTTCATTGTCGGTGCTCACAAATTCAACTTCAACAAAGCTTAACCACAGCATCATATATAATGCTTCAGAAAAATAATTTCATTGTCTGTATATAAGATCAATAAGTTCTCATGTAAGCAGTAGGGCTTAATTTTAACAT
This sequence comes from Coracopsis vasa, assembly GCA_026283785.1. Lineage (NCBI taxonomy): Eukaryota > Metazoa > Chordata > Aves > Psittaciformes > Psittacidae > Coracopsis > Coracopsis vasa. The sequence continues at coordinate 32,565 of JANHGB010017840.1, read as the reverse complement.
CACATATAGTTGCATTTTGCATTGCTTTTTTCGATCTTATCCCATTTACCTGCCCATGGCAGGGGGTTTGAACTGGATGATCTTTAAGATCCCTTCCAACCCAAACCAGTTTGTGATGCTGTGATTTTGTTTGTCTGGCTGGGGTGGAGTGCTTCTGAGGACCTCCCAGTCCTCAGACTATAACAAGGAGCAAGGATATTCACAACTCTAGACTATTATAGGAAATAAAATGAACAAGCAAATCAAGGTTTGTTATGCTGCAAGGGGTAAGTATGAAACAGATTTCAGAATGCTCTGATTCTAGCATAATTAAAGAGGCATTAGGTGAACCTCAGCAAGACAATGAAATTGGTAAAAACAAAAGAGAGGAGACTCTTGAACAAATGAATATGTTGGTAAATGCTATAAAATGTTTGAGATACAATCAGCTCCCTGGTTGTAAGAACAATTCACTCTTTGGTGACAGAAGGTTTGCTGATCATCAGCTTGTCACAAAGATGCTATTTTTAAACTTAAACCAAACATGGATTTTTTTAAATCCGGAGTCTTATAGACCTCCTCCTTCAATGTAAATGAGAGAATCTAAAATGCTGAGATTGAGAATTGTACATAATAATACTTACATGGGTGAAACAGCACCTGAAAGGCTTTATGAAAGAAAGAAGCTCTTTAACTAGTATAAAAGAGGATTTCTCCATATGGAATGGCACACCTAGATGATGAAGAAGAAAACATTAACTGTTTAGCTATCAGTGCTAGGTGCTTTATATTTTGGAGAAATTATTTGGGGAGACATTTTCAAATGAGGATCAAAATTAACTATAAAAATTTTATCCTGAAGGGGAAAAAAGCTGAAAAACTAAATAAAAATCATTGCACAGGAGAACAAGGTTAAAATGACCCTTATTATCTTCATGGTTTGATTTAGTTACCCCACCATTATCATTAAAATTCAGAGATACTGAATAAAATTATGAAATAAGCACAATAAGCACAGAAATTCATACTTAAAAGGTTGTAAGTAATAGTTGAGCAAAAAAACCCTCATCAGATGTATACTACAGTGCTCTAATATTGGGTCCATGAAACACTTAAAACCAGATTGAACACTTGCTGAATGTAGTCAATAATAAAATGAAATATTTTAGCAGCAGGTCACTGTTTATTGTCAAGAATAACATAAATGAAATGTTAAGCCATTCATTAGAACCCTGTGCAGTAGCTCAAGTGGGTGGAATTACCTGCTAAAATCCAGAGGCTTTAAAATGAACTTCTTGTCCCTCTCTGGTCAAAGCAAACAAACTGGGCCAAAAAGGAAAAGAAATGGTTCAGAAATATTCCAATGGCCAAGAACAAACCACAATAACCTAGACCACATAAAAGCAGGGAGGATAGGATGGAAAACCCAGTGGCAGCAGATTTCAAATAATACATTAGGGTCCTGAGTACCAGATCTCTGTGGGATGAGGCATTAAGAGGCAGTTATGACTGGATCATAAAATAGCAAACTGATTCTCATTATAGCAATTACAAGGCTTTTCCTCCAAAATTCTGGCACCCATGAGATATCACCTGGTAATTAAAACTGTATTTACTAATTGGTTACAGAAGAGACAAGCTATTGAGTAAATATATATATATGTATATAAATACTTTTATATATTGACTGAAAGAAACTGTATCAAACAGATGGTTTCTTACCAGGAGGGAGGGGAAAGGCAAGGGAAAGAGAAAGGGGGGCATTCAATATAAATGTATACTGTTTGCTTATGTTATTTATAATATTTCCAGACAAGAAAAAAACCAGGCTAGCTTCATTAGAAAGTATAATGGAAAGGCTGAAGCTTCAATGATCAAGATTATGTCTAGAACATATGATTCATAGCTGGTTTTAAAAGACAAACTGCATAAAAACTATTAAGTTATTTAGTCTAGACTGTAAATATGAAATAACAGCAAAAGACTGAGATGAGATCATGCAGATGATAAATACTTGCTTCTGAACTAACCAGCACACAGGATTCAGCACTATCTAGTTTACAGAATGTGCATGTCTCCATCGTTATTTCACAAAATACATAATATTGCCCCAGATGTCTATATGAAATGCAAAACAGTCTGGTTTTCCTTCTTACATACAATATGGGAATACTAGCTGGTAAAAATATTTTGAAAGTCCATCTTGAAAGCAATATAAAATTGCTCGAGACAGAACTTGAACAGGACTTATAGACATGTGTATTGGGATTTAGCCCATTCAGGAGATTTAAGATGGGCATGATGAAGCTACTCTTTTTTGTCGCTCTTTGTAGGAAAACAAAAAAGCAATCTTAAAACCATGGACCCAGGCAACAGCTCCCACTATATATTGCTGGAAAAAATATTAGGACAGCATCTAATAGAGGAAGACTTGACATATTCTGTGAGAACAGTGCCAAGCAAACTCTCCAAAATGGACAAAAATGGTGGTATAACTTGCGAAGAAAAGACAACACAGCAGAAACACTAAACTTCTGGAAAAGCTTTGATAGAGATTGTATCAAACAAGAAGAGCAAAGAACATTCCAAGGGAAAAATAACTGAATTGGGTAGCCCTTCTTTAACCGTCTATACAGCCTCCTTTCCAAAGCATTTTCACCTCCTCCATACTAGCAAATGGTCAGTTCCATAATAAAGGTCTCAGAAAGCTTAAAGGTTAAATACTCATACCAAGTGACAGCTATATTCAATATACAGTTGTGTATTCTTAATCATGTAGAAAGAAAGTTGTCTTAATGCCTGTCATAGTAACTACAACAGAAATGTGTTACTGCACATGACTAAAGAGATATACTTTTATTTTGAAAACATTTTCTTTTCATTTCTCAACTAAAGCATTTTTTACTTGGTATCTCTGTCTCTTTTTCCCGCTCAAGTGCTTCAATTTGCAGTTAAAATGCAAAGAGATGTGAAGAAAAATGAGCTTAGTGGGGCAGATCAAAACTAACTCCATTACCTGGCTACTCAGATTAATTTAGGACTGTGTTATCACATGGGTGAAACTGTTCAGAGGCACGACATCCATATTTATTCTGAGGTTTGCAGGTGTAAATTGCAGTTTTATATATGCTTTCAAAGTAGCTACTATAAGTCAAGTCATAGAATCATAGAATGGTTTGGGTTGGAAAGGACCTTAAGATCATCCAGTTCCAACCCACTGCCATGGGCAGGGATGTCTCACACTAGACCATGTCACCCAAGGCTCTGTCCAGCTGGCCTTGAACACTGCCAGGGATGGAGTATTTGTCAGTTCTTTGGGCAACCTGTTCCAGTGCCTCAGCATCCTCACAGTAAAGAACTTCTTCCTTATATCTAACCTAAATCTCACTGTTGAAGTTTAAACCCATTGCCCCATGTCTTATCAGTACAGTCCCTAGTGAGGAGTTCCTCTCCAGCATCCTTGTGGGCCCCTTCGGATACTCGATGCTGCTATGAGATCTCCACGCAGCTTCTCTTCTTCAAGCTGAACAGCCCCAACTTTCTCCGCCTGTCTTCATATGGGAGGTGCTCCAGCCCCCTGATCATCCTTCTGGCTTCCTCTGGACTTGTTCTAACAGCTCCATGTCCTTCTTATGTTGAGGACACCAGAACTACACACAGTACTCTTAGTCAGTATAAGTTCTGTAATTATTTAAGAAATTGATATGTTAGATGAAAATAAAGAATCAAACAGTCTGGGCCAAAAAGCTAGAGACATGCCAGGAGAAAAAGGACTCTAAGTTCTTTCATTTGAAAGCACATTTTACAAAAACTTTTGCTAACTTTTATTGAAATTCTCACTTTAGAGCTGACTTTCCCCAGCAGTGATTTTACCTTGTTCGAATCAAGAGAGGCAGAAGTCCAGACCTGGGTTGGAATGAAAGCAGAGATGAGTGGAAGCCCGTTGTGCCTCATTCAGCCTCTCTACCAGTGCATTTGCTTCGCAGAGGCATGAAAAGGCATTAAAACAGGTGAGGCACCTCTGATCTGCAACTCTGATCCATGCAGGCTAAAGGCCATGCTACTAGGATGGCTGCAAAATCTTGTCACCAGTGAAACAAGGAATTGGTATCCTCTGCACATTTGGAGTTTAGTTTTCTATACAAGAATGAACTGCACTGGGAATAACAATCCCACACAGTATCGATGTAACCTTCCAAATGCCTCCTGCTTTTACAGTCTACAAATCAAGCTTCGAAACCAGCTTTTAAATGTCTCTTTTCACACTGAAAGAAATTGAGAAGAATTAAAAAAATAGCAATGCAGTGTGGGACTAGCCAACAAAATATTTATCAATTTCAGACAGTCTTGAAGTATTTTGTTTCAAAGCATTGCCGAAGGAGCGGTATTAATGGCAAGGCAAAAAATGTGATTCTGGCCAATAAACAGTTCAGAATTAAACTGTTTATGTTATAGTTTATGTTATATTTTCTGCAGTTTCTTTCTGCTCACACAAGGCCAAATGACCTTGACATTAAGACTCCAAACCGTATTTGTGAGATCAGGTTTCCATTCCCAGTCTCTGCTGAAGAACTGCTGTATCATCTTGAGCAAGTCACTTTCCCTCTTTGCGGCCTCAATTTCCATCTGTACACAAGGGGTAATATGACAGTCATACCCAACTTCATACAATTTATTACTTTTGAAATTGTAAAGCAGAGGCTGAGTCTTGCTGCTTATTCATGTAGGCACAAAACCAGCCCTATTTTTGTCTTGCTGCTACTCTGCTTGTGCCTCCGTATTTGTGCTTAGAGCCTGAACTCCAAGTGCCAATACACTGGGATGAAAGCTAATCTCTCAGCATTGCCAGCCTGTCTAGAACTGGATGATACCTAGAATCATAATAGAAACTCTGTTCTTCTCTTTCCTTCTCTCCTTTTCACACACTTGCACAGCAAGCCACCTGTCTGCACCAGTCTGACAGCCAAAGGAAGTTCCAAAAAAGCTTCCAAATGCTTCTGGGATTATCTGAACCATATTTTGTGAAGGCTTGGTTGCAATAGTTTTATTACAAGCACAAGGATTTATGAGTGCATAAAATGCCAAGTTGCCTGCTACACAGCCTATCAAAAATAAGAAAGGAATCAAAAAGGTTTATGAGATCACCATCCCGCAAGCATAGCGCATTCCCACCTAAGCACAGAACTGATCTGTGCAAGCCAGGAGACATGCTCTGACGTCATGGAAGTTGCATGTCTCCCACGCAAGGGATCTGAACATGCGAAAGGGCTGAGGAAAATTGCTGCAAACAGCAAATCAGTGTTTTCACATGTTAGATTGCAGGGTATAACACTGCAAACTATGCTTTGGAAAACAACCCTGCACTACCAGCTGGAGTATGCCAGCATCTTTCATGCCCAGCTCTACTATTTTAATGATCAGTGAAGGAATCTAATGCTATTATCACTCTTCCACTGTGTCATCCTCCACTCTTGGTCTAGAGCCCATCCATCAGCATCACTCAAGAAAGGTACCAGTAATCCTGTTCTACACATGTTCTTGATATGCAGAGCTAAACCAAATACATACACATTTTAGAAATATCTAGACTAATCCCTAATACAATTAATTCAGCACAAACCTCCCAGCTATACTCCCATGCAAGTTAACAGTAGAAGACCTTTTCAAAGGATTGCTTTGAGACAATTGTTTGACAAGAGACTCTATATAGGACTGCTATAGACCTAATATTAAGGTGATTAATATGAGGGGAAAGAAATCCCTTCTATCCAGTAAACAGTCAAAAATGAAACAGAAAACCATTTCTGTTCTTTTTCCTGCAGCTCTTTTCTGTTCAGAAAAGGCTGACTGATCTTGACAACAAGGCTCCAGACCATACTTGTGAGATCGGGTTTCCATTCCCAGCCTCTGCTGAGGAATTGTAAGACTTAAGAAGCCTCTGCTGTTGCACAAAGATTGAATTTCATTAACATGAAACAAACAACCCAGGGTTCACAATGCTGTAAAGTAGATCAAAAGGTTAATTCTTCCTTTGATGGAACAAGAAAGAGCTTTTAATACTTCAGCATACCCACAATGCTGACAGTAATACGCGATTGTGAGTTTGTCAGTCACAGACTGAAAGGTGATAGCACTAGAGGAGAGCTGGGCCTGAGTCCTGCCGGGTGACAAACATGGGATGAAGCAGTTTCACTGACAAACAGCAGAATGCATAAACCACATGAAGATTTTCTTGACAGAGCAAAACACTCCCAAACAGAAATAATAGCTCTCTGAAAGAAGCTTTGTCCTGAGAAAAACAGTCCCACTGGGTTTGAGTTACTATGCTGCCGCTCCATCGGCATCTACAAGATTTCATCCCATGCAAAGCCAACAAAACCTGATTAGAGACATTTTTTCTTTTTCCTTTCATCTTTTTTATCCTTTTTTTTGGGAGGGAAGAGGGGGAATGAAAAGTTTCCAGACTTTTTTCTAAGATCTGCCTGTTAGTTCTAGAGGATTCCCCACAGTGCTTTTGTCCAAGTTGCAGAAACACTTTCTGAAGGCTGTAAATCCTTTAGCTCATCACTTACTTGAACACAAGCTAACATAACACTCTCCAACTGGAATAAAGGCTGGACAGAATATTGTTCCCTCTTTGGATAATTTTCTACAAACATACTGGGGGTTTGGGGTTTGTTTCATGGAGAACTGGGACTTTCAGAATTGCCAGACTAAGAACATTCCTGCTTCTTTCTCCTTAGAGATGAGAATATGAAGCATTTCAGTGTTCCCAAAGTGAAATCTGAGATTCAAAAACATGAAGCTGAAGCAGAGTATTTTGCTTTGTCTCAGCACAATACCAGACCACAAGTCCCCAGACTAGCAAATGCTTCATTGCCACATTTTCCCCTGGAGTCTGAGCGTTCCATCAGCCTACTTCTTTGAGACATGCCCTTCTCGCCCTTTTGCACAGTGCAGGTACCATCAAGTTTGACAGACAAATCCATGAACCAAAAATGACTTTCTAAATCCATTTTATTGCTTGAAAAAATGCTCAGCCATTTGCTTTTTTTCCCCTCAATGAAAGCTGTCTGCAAAAAGAAACTCCTAGCAAATAAGTTTGGCTGAAAAATTCTTTCTCCATCAGGTGTTTCATTTAGACTTCCTATTGGAATCCTAGACTTATTTGGTTATTTCAAGCAAAATAATTTTTGCTATTTCTAGCTTGTGTTATATAAGACCTATTTAGATATGGGCCTTAACTGCTAAGCTGTCAGAACAGCTGGGGGACAGGACAGGACAGAGAGGAATTCTGCTTTACGAATACATCAAGCTATTGGCACACAGAATATTTAGACCTCACACACTAGTTTGGAAACCAACATGCAAGCTTCCATTGGGGTTACTGAAAACGTGCTTTTGTACTTAATGTGTGGTGCATGTGGCTGCTCCTGCTTGGTTATACTCTAAGGATCCTCCACTTCAACATGTATGTGATGCCACTTACTGGGAACTGTCGTTCTTGCAAACTGCACTTCATAAACACAATGGATCTTGCCATCTGCTTTATTTTTATTAAAAGCACTAATTCTAGCAAAGTAAAATATTAGTGTATATGATGTCTGCCAGTCTGTGAAAAGGTAGAGAAGAGGGAAGTTCTCAGACAACAGCTTCCCACACCATCATCTTTTTTGAGTCTTTAAATGGCTGGTACTATCATGCAAAGAGTGATTGTATCTGCATTCATCTTTATGTATGTATGAATGATCTCCACCTGTAAAGTGAAATCAAGCTTTATGTGTTCATTTAAACTCCCTGATAGCAATGTAACAGATACACTGTTTCTGAACATACTGCTCTCTTCAGGATGCTATTCCTATTCACCGCTGAATCTAGATTGTAGAAGACACTAGCAAACATTTTGAGTTTTAGCATAACCTAGTCAGAAACCTTCATCTCAGCTCTCAGTCCAGATACAAAGAAAGGGAAAAAAAAACAGGAATTATCTGACTGAAGAAATTGTATACAAAAAAGAATACACTGGCTTCTATTAGAGAGAAAGCTCTGAAGAAGAGATCTGTGGGTTTGTTTCATTGGTAGCAGATGTCAGTTGTTATTAAACCTGATGTTTTTAAAGCATATAAAACAATGAGCTATTGCCTGTCAGAATCAGTTTTTAAACAATCACTTCCACCCACTAGGCCCTTTAAGTGCCGTAATAGGAAAATACCACTTAGGAAATAACCTGGTTCTAGTTGATGATACATTTATAGCCAAGTACAGGCAATGAGTTTCTGCCATTTTAGCCGAACTATTGACTCTGCAGGTGCTGTTCTGCGCGAAATAGGAACTGGTTCTGAAATTAAAGGCTCTGGCTGAGTGCATCAGCTTTCACTTTGGCAGGGGAATCAAAGGCAGATGATGCCTTTTCTAGCTTTTAACCCTGGAGTGGGCAGGGGTGAGCTCCTGTTCAAAAAGCTTCAGGGCACTCCATCCACAGATTCCTTTCAAATCATTTTGCTAACCTTAGGCTGCTAGACTGCAGTTTGTCCTAGCTCCCCACACTACTATCTTCAATGTATTCCTCAAGCCAAAGGCAGAAATCAGAAATTAAGTCTATTGTGCTTATTCAAGCAATGATGGCACAGGAACCGCAGCTGGCTGGTGCGAAGCTGGTGTGGAGAGCACTTCCATGTCACTGCTCTTGTTCAAAGGGATTTTGCTAGGGACTGAAAATCTGGTCTTTCATTTTCAGGTGTAATTCACATTTGAAATACAGTATTTCCCAGTGGAAAGATTTCTTACCTAGATCAACCTTCACATTGCTGTGATCAAACAAACAGGGATCAGAAGAAGAGCTTCTTACCATAAGGAGGGCTTAGCTCAAGCACAGTATCTATCTGATCATGCTCCAAACTGTGCTGGGCATCTTACAGTACTGACCCTGTGCATCAGAGGTTTCAGCTGTACACCACATCAGGTATAGCAGAGAGGCAGGAATTAATGGGGAGGAAATAATACAGGAAACAACAAGAACACAACAGCAACATATCAGACGGGATGTGAGCATGCTCGTTGTTTCTAATGAACCATAACAGAGCTCTTCTTGCCTCCTATTTGTAGCAGATTCTGTTCTCATGGAGAGATTTGAGCACGACAAGCGACAACAGGAAGGTGTTCTTGCCACAATGATACAGCTATTCCACTGACTAATGTTTAACACAGAGATATGCCCAAGTTTAAAATTAGCTATGCTGGGTACAGCATGCAATATTGATCTCACAGAGCGATCAGAATGGCAGAGAAACTCAGCTAAGGAGCTGAAGAAAATGAGCTTGTACTAGGCTCTGTGCTGCACTGTAGCAATGGCAAAATGAGGTGGTTTAAACCTAGCTACGATGCATCTATGAACATGCCACTGGTTTGAGGGCAGTGTAGATGTATCCTGGCTGAGGTACAAAAAGACTTCACTTCTTCCCCCTCGCACAATCAGATGCATATGTGATATGAGAAATTTCCATCTTCCTTCCGCATGTGGCTCCTCCTGGATCACTCCACACCACTTATCCCACAAGACAGAGCTCTGGCCCAAGTACCCAAGTATGTCTGGAAAATTAGGTTTTCCTCATATGTTTGCAGACAGTTATCTCTGAGACTGAGGAGCCTTGCAGGTTGTTTTTACCTTAGCAGGTTTGATTAGGCAGGGCACGGAGCTATACCACTTCCAGTTCCAAGGTTAGTACAGTCGTTGTTATAAACCTTGGAAGTGTTCAAGGCCAGGTTGGATGGGGCTTTGAGCAACCTGCTCTAGTGGAAGGTGTCTCTGCACATGGCAGGGGGTTGGAACTGTATGAGCTTTAAGGTCCTTTCCAACCCAAATCATTCTATGATTCTAAGACCAGGGGATCTCTGCACCACAGTCTTTTGAGTATGTGCATATCCTTAGAAGCTTATTAAACAGGACCTTACACAGTATATGGGGTACTAGTATTCCTGGTGGGTTGTATATTTGTTCAAAGAGATTCATCTTTGAGCCCCCAATGTCCTTGAGTTGTCTATGCCAGCATAGCAAGTTATTTCTTCAGCCCTAAATCTGCCCAAATGGCAATTATTCAAGTAATGTCATCATTAATCTGAGTGGATTGTGGGGAAAAAATTATTTTTGCCAATAACAATAAAAGCTTGCTACCTCGTGGTGGTCTTTAAATCTATGTGAAAGGCTTCTATATAAAAGTAGCAAGATTTCCATGCAGCAGACCTCTCAAAATATGAATGTAGGTTGCTTAATGTTAGTTACTGACTTGAAAAATACTGACCTCAGATTGAAAACTCAGAGGCAGAATCAAAACCAATAGTGCAGTATTCACGTCTGATGAAGTATTCATGTCTGGACATTTCCTCCTGGCTACTGTATAGAAGTATTCTCTGGACTCCCAAGCAATAGGACTACAGGCTTTTCACTGATTAATCCTGCAGGAGTTTGAAGGACACTGTCAAATAGTCATAAAATTTACAATACCTATTAATTAACATCCCGCCTATATGTCTGCCAAAGCAGGGATTATTTTCTTCATTCCTTTTTCTGGAGTTTGACTCATCCAGTTTTAAAATGGATGAGGAGATCCCATTTTATTGCAAAGGAGCTCTAATTAATGTTCATTTACAGCTCTGGAGAGTTAATTCCAATTCTGAGCTGCATCTGCAGCATTGCAGCCATGAACTCAAGTCCAGCAAAAGACATTTGATCTCACGAGCTGCTGTGCCTCTCTCCATGATATTCCCCTGCTTTTCTCATTGTCCTTCTTCCTTTCTGATACGATCTATAGGAAAACAGAATCTGTTTAGCACTTCACTCCTGCTGCATAATCCTTTGCAACACACTGCTGGCAGTTACAGGGATAGTTATGTGATCAGGAAGGTTCTGGCAGCGGGTACTGCCCAGTGGCAGGAATGAATGAACTTGAAAATAACAGTTTATTTCCATACAGAGTCCTTCTAGAAAGACAGAGGATGCTGAGAAATCAGCAGGAGGGAAATTCTTTCCAATAAAACAAGAGAATTTGCAGGCAGTATCCCAAATCTGTCCACCCAGCATTGTCACAGCGCTTTGACCAAGCCATTTAACTTTGCCTTATCTCAGGCGTCTTGGCTGCAAAAGAGGGACAAAGTACTCCTGACAAGGGTGGTCTGTTTCTATGTCAAGACAGGGCTTATAAGCTGAGCACTGCTAAAGCATTTTCAGACTCCCAGAACTCGGTTTAAACGTTATTAAATACAGAAGACAGCTGAGTCTTCTCAGCACACAATGTGCTTTCAGCAGGGCTCAGTGTTTTCTTAAAGGGTCTTTGTATGGTAATGTGACATTTTGCAGCCTATGTGTAGGCAATTATCTTTGAAAGAAAATGACCACTTTTTTTTTTTTTGTGAGAAGAGGCTTTGATTAAAACACATTTCTGGGGGAGCAGATATGCAAGGATGGAATGTGGATACAAAGCTGATTCAAGAGCTGGAGCTGCTATTAAAGGCACTAGAATGAAGTCGCTTGAGGAAGCCTTAGATAGAGAAATTCAGACAGCATCAGACTTTGACACCAACTGGAGCCACTGTAGTCTGTTGTGTCTGTAAAGTATTCAGTATCTCCTAGAAGGTCTTCCATAACTAGACAGCTGCACTCCCACATGATTCTAAGTGGATGACAGTAAAGAATAATTAAAAGGCTTGTTGCTGCTTAGCATCTCAAAATTGTTTGGACTACTGTGTATACAAGACATGCAGCATTACACATTCATAATATCTGGTTATATTGGTTTGAGTGCAAATTTACTACTAATTCTTCTTGTCCCCAGAAAGAAGCTGTTATTCCTTGCTCCTGCGGCAATGAAGTCAGTAGAGTTTTTACCACAACTGCACTGGGAGCAGGAACAAGTCTTAATAGAGGCTTTGAAGCTGCAGTGCAAAACAGGCTTATCATCTCCATCCACATAGTACCTCTGCTCTGTGGCAGCAGAAATACTTCTTTTGCATTAACTCACAACCAGCACCAAAAACCTGTCACAAACAAAGCATTTCCATGCACTCTGTGCATTAGGTACAGGTAATCAGTTGCATTCCCACATCGTTAGGTCCCTGACCAAACAAGACTACAGGATGCTTGGCAATCTCCAAGCCAGGAACATACAGCCTGTATTCACAACTATTCCTACCAAACCCATTTGCTTCCACCTACACTCTTTAGGCTATAATTTGACATTCATCTACCAAAGAATAAATTTAGGTCCCTTCAAATACTTCCTTTCACGACTCCTTCCTTCCATGCTCTCTCTCACACATAAGAGTCATGCATTTATGAGTTTATGGTTGAGAGTGTTTGCCACAGGGATGTAAGGCGGCAGGAAGACAGGTTGGGCAGCAAACTGAAAAAGCACAAATGGGAATGTCTTCAGGATTCAACATTCCAGTGTCTGTGCTGGATATCAGTGCTTTTGAAGTAATGTTTTCTCCATCTGTTTCTCTTGGTGTAAAGTCCAGAAGATTTGAAAAATAACAGAGACTTCACTTAAAAGCACTAAAAATGACGACGAGTTTCTGTGGTTTAGGCTAGGACCATGTGAACATGAATTGTAACCAGGCATTTGTAAATTAAAGGGCAGTAAGAGAAAACAAACCCAGAAGTGATTTTTTTAAAGGAGTTATTTTTCATTCACAATAAGAATGCAGCCACCTTCTGGGCAGCTTATAGAATCATAGAAGAGTCTGAAGAGACCATCAAAGGTCATCTAGTCCAACCCCCCCTGCAATGAGCAGGGACATCTTCAACTACATCAGGTTGCCCAGAACCACATCCAGCCTGAATGTCTCCAGGGATGGTGCATCCACCATCTTTCTGGACAACCTGCGCCAGGATTTTACCACCCTCATTGTAGAGAATTTCTTCCTCACATCCAGCCTGAATCTTCCCTCTGTTGGTTTAAAACCATCACCCCTTGCCCTACCACAATAAGTCCAGCTAAAAAGTTTCTCTCCATCTTTCTTATAGGCCCTTTTAAGAACTGAAACGCTGCAATAAGGTCTCCCCAGAATCTTCTCCAGGCTGAAAAATCACAACTCTTTCAGCCTTAAGGCTTCATTCATGAGCCTTTGCTTATAAGTAATAACTCAAGTCAAGTACAATGACTTGTCAATTCCTTCTCCTCCCACCTTGTATTTTCTGGGTTTTGTATTTCTTAACCCTGAAGGTGAATCATGAGTCAAAGAACAACCAGTACCACACTTCCTCTGTCAAGAAGGTAGCTACCCAGCTTTGTTATGGAATTATTTGCTTCTTCCTGTGTATCTGAAGAGCAAACCAGGTTGTCAGAACAAGAACTCCAGTGGGGAGCAGTAGGTTGCTTACACAATTTCCCATTACTTGCAAGTCTATCAGCAGTGAAGTGTTTATTCTACTGGAAAGCAAATTAGGTCTGATGATGCTTAAGCCTTCCAGCTGAATCACCTCTAACATAAGAAAACTATTCCCACAACAGCTCTGGGATTTTGGCCTGGTTTTCAAAGGAAATGAGTCAAAGTCTTCATACTGTTACCCATCTCTTTCAAAAACCTGTTACCCAGTTCCAACCAAATTTATCAGAGGGTACAGATTTCTTACAAGCGTTGTGAAACCAGGCAGCCAGGTAGAGAAATGCAGGGATGCCCCTACTGGGGGATAGGTAGCTAGTAGCCTCTTTTCAGACATCAAAGGGTCTACAGGAGAGTCCTACCCCAAGACAAAAACCTCTGGGAAGCCAGGTTTCATTGATCCCACTGCTGCTGGAAACACTTATTTGATGTTTTAATGTCAGATGAGAGATAAAGAAGTTGTTAATGGTCCGTGTTATTGCAATAACCATATAATACAGCCTTCCTCCAAACTGATCACAGTTCATCATAAAACCATTTGTGTTTCTCATCCCACAAGTCCATTTGAAAGGCTGCCGCAAAATGTCACTGCTCTGATTGTCAGAAGTTTGGAAGTTAGAAGGAAGTTCAGTTTTCCTTGGTGAGTTTGTATTATCAGCTCTAAAGCCAACAATAACCCTTTAATTGGAAGACCCCTTCTCTCACATATGCCTTCCCCATATTCCACTGTGGGTTTCTAGAAACTCTCTCCTCTTGTCCTTGTCTTACTGAGGCTAAACCAAAGTCTGTTAATTCCCTTTGTATTATAAACTCTCCATTCTCCTCATCATGTTCTGCTTTAATTCTTGTCTCCTAAACGTGCTTGTTCAGTAGTCAACAAAGTCATGCCTTGTACCCTACTGCTAATACTTTATTTCTTCTTTCACTTGCTTGAGACAAGTTCTAAGATTGCACTTTCTTTTTTTATGGTTCTATTACAGTGACAACTCAGAGATATCCTCCGTCCTTCTCCCTCTTTATTATTTCCAACACATGAGCTCCGAGGATGTCCCAGAATTTCTGGTTCTTAATTCTATACATAACCTTAATACTTAGAAATAAAGTAAACATCAACCTGTTCCTCAGACACAGATACTTAAAGTCATTTGATTCTTTCTGTACCATATCCTAGTTCATCACCTGATGGCATCTCCCTACTTAAGGCTACCAATAATTTTATCTGCAGAATTTTGGGGTTGTGCCAGTATCTTAAAGAAAATTTTAAATCGGATTGATCCCAGAACTGATTCTTCGGAAGCTCTATCCCTAACTTCCCTTTAAGCTGATTCTTACACCACAATAACTTTTAATCTTAATTTTATTGGATAAACAGCCCATTTAACCAGTCTTCCCCTCTTGCAAACTTTTGCACCCCTAGAAGGGGGTGTCACCCACAGAATACTGCGACTTTAACTCTCATCACCTCTCATCACCAAAGCTTTCAGGCTACATGTACAAAAAGAGAGAAAATTTGTATTGGTTATAAGTTTAAAGCTCAGAATCAGTGTAGTGTTGCTACTGTAACTCTGATCCTACAGAGTCTGAGAAAGAATGGGCAGGGAAGGGAACAGAGACAATGCAGCCAACTATCCAAAATGAAAGGTGAAAGTGAACATAGGTAAAGGACATGGATAACAAACCAACTAAATAAAAGCAGAATTAGTTTCAACATTCTTCAGTATCATTCAATTTTAAGAGCCCTATAAACGCCTACTAAAGACTGTTGATTCAGCCTCCTAAAAAGAGTAGTAATTTTTGAGGTTGTCATGTCTGCCACGCATAAGATCCATTACCTTGCTGAGAAAGAGAATAAATAGTTGCTCTTCTCAAAATTCACAAGATAGTGGGAAGACAAAAGGTTGGTCAGACTTCTTTAGATAGCATTATCTTCTAGCTAAACATACACAAGCATTTCTCGCACAGTAGGTGTTCTTGTGAATTCACACAAAAAGTAAATTATCATAGAATCATAGAATAATTTGGGTTGGAAAGGACCCTAAGATCGTCTAGTTCCAACCCTCCTGCCATGGGCAGGGACACTTCACACTAAACCATGTCACCCAAGGCTCTGTCCAACCTGGCCTTGAACACTGCTAGGGATGGAGCATCCATAACTTCCCTGGGCAACCCATTCCAGTGCCTCACCACCCTTACAGTGAAAAATTTCTTCCTTATATCCGATCTAAACTTTCCCTGTTTAAGTTTTAACCCGTTACCCCTTGTCCTATCACTACAGTCCCTAATGAAGAGACCATCCCCAGCATCCCTATAGCCCCCCTTCAGATACTGGAAGGCTGCTCTGAGGTCTCCCCTGATCCTTCTCTTCTCCAGGCTGAACAGCCCCAACTTTCTCAGCCTGTCTTCATACTGGAGGTGCTCCAGCCCCTGATCATCCTCGTGGCCTCCTCTGGACTTGTTCCAACAGTTCCATGTCCTTCTTATGTTGAGGACACCAGAACTGAGATTGCAGGGAGGTGACAGAGTTATTTAATGTGGTCTTTGGGAGCATAAACTAGGAGAAATAAGGTTATATGAGTGAAATAAGTATTAAGTTTTTTAAGAAAACCTTTAAGAGAGAGGAGTAAAAGCTTCTCAAGGGAAAATAAGGAAATTGCTGTATTATGGATTACTAAAACTAGATTCATTAAGGTATTGTAAACATTGAGACATTGTACTTCACTATTAGGTTGATGTGTTGCATGGCAGAGTAGAGAGAACCTTCTTATTTCTAGGAACTGAGATTTTCATCTAGTTTTTAGGTGGTGGAAATAGCCTGACAATGCCATGCTGTGCAGTAAGGATGCATTGCCTACACAAGCTTCAATAACTGTGGGTAGACAGTTCTGTTATTAAAAGCAGCCTTTGGGGTATGCTAGCCCTACAAAATGGTCACAGCTGTTTTACTGTGGAAGGCAGAATTTTATATGTAAATAAGATTAATTTATTCCAGATCATAGTCAAGTTTTTTGTGGGTTTAGGCAGTTTGTTTGTTTGTTTGAATCCCAGATTCCACAAAGGATCTTTTCTACCTAATGGACAACAGCCAAATACAAAGTGGCCGGAACTATTCTCTCCCTTACCAACAGTACTGGGTCTTCAGGCAGAAGTACTCAGCAGAGGAAGCTGTGCTTTGGTGTCTCACAAGTAAGGCATATTGCAGACTGTTATTCTGTAGCAAATAATTAACTAAAATCTTTTAATGGGTATTATGATAAGGAGAAATTCCAGACTTTGAGATTTTTTTGAGAAAATCCACAACATTTTCATGGAAGCTGCTAATGGGGCCACCGGTTTGTTCCTTATGATCTGTCTGATGTGGCAGAAAGGGTACCTATCATTCATCATCAGGGTATCCCTGTTATGGGCAAGAGAAGTCGAAGATACAATTTAGGCAATACTCTGCTGTTCTTGAAATGTACCCCTTAAAATAGATAGATAATGTAGTGGTAAAAAAAGAAAGCAAAATAAATTTTGGGGTTAATGATAAAGTATATTTGGATTTGATAAATGGAGAAGAGTTTCTAGCTCTGACTACCAGGAAGGCAGAGCCAAGGGTACTAAACAGTGCACTGGCATCTCTGTAAGAGGTTAGTAGAGCTATGCCTGTTTAAAATTAAGAACTGACATACATTTACAGAAGCAATTGCCAGAGTAATTGGGAAATGGGTTTTACGGCTTTGTTTCTTTTCTAAAGACACAATATTACACAGGGGCAAGTTTCAGTGCAAATTGCTACAAGCAAATGGCTTGAACAGTTGATTCTAAAAGTTATTTATGTTTTTCTGTGATGTATGAACACTTCAGAAATATCTTTTGCAAAACCTTCCTAAGACATTGTAGACTTTATTGTCCTTTTTATTCTTTAAAGAGACACATGGCTGAGGCAGAGTTCTTTTATGATTAAACAGTTCGTATGTCAGATTTACTGGAAAGAAAACAAGAGAGATCGTTATGGATCACAAAGTTAGTGACACCAATACACTAACGTAACGCTTGTCACAACTGGGGAATGTATCTTTCCAAATAGCTGTGGTGTAGCTCCTTTTCTGTGCTCCGAAGGAAACCCTTCAGTGTCACCAGAAACAGAATCTGTCCCTGTTTTCCTTACATTGTAATAGAATAATATTGAAATTCTTTTAGTTGTTTGCTGATGGACAGCTTTAAGTGTGCTGAAGACATGAAGAGGAATAGAGAGGTGAAGAACTCTTTGTAACTCTTTGTGACTTTGCTTCCTAGGATGTGCACAAGAGGATGAGTTTTGTCGAATGGCAGATATTCAGAACACTGCAGACACACACATTGTGTGTACCCTCTATCCAGAGGCACAGATTTGTGATGACAGCATTGATCAAATACCAGAAAACTGTCGAACTGTGCTACCCTGGCAACCGCAGACATTGTATCGTAAAATAGGCAAGTTTGGGGATTTGTCTGTATAACATGTGCTCTAACCCTGGTAATGCAAGCTAGTGTTTTGGCTCTTGATTCTCAGATAAAAAGTCTGTCTGTATGAGTGAGTCCTGGGGTATGATGGTGGAAGGGGAAATCAGGCAGTCCTGGACATGGGTTTTCATTTTCAGTTCAGTTCCACTCTCCACCTCCCTCAGGTATTCCCAATTCAGAGAGGCCCAGGGTAGCTCAGAAAATCTGTATACCAGGTCTTAGATCTCTTATAATGTGACTGATGTAGGGATGGCATTGGGATGTCACAAATCCCATTTTCTACCATTAAGTAGTAGATAAGCAATGCAAAAATTGAGAGTTCTTGATTGTAATTTTGTTAATTATTTTACTGAACCCAGAGTTATGGACATGTGGATTTTAACCTCTGCTCTTTGAATGCTTGGGAAGTCCAATGATTTTTCTCATAGGGCTTGTGTGAGGAAGCTGAACAAACAAGACTGTTACCACTGTACAGGAACATATACTTTGTAAAGGTCCATTGAACTACATTATTAAATCATGTCTTTTCAGGGAGCCCAAAGTGCAACATAGGTTGATTATCACATTACTGTGATAACGTAAAATTATCCTTTAATCAATCAAGACCATTGTAGCACAGAAACATAAACTTTACCCTTAACCATGTTATTACTTAACCAGTGTATGGAAATTACGAGATTAAGCTGATTTTCCCAATTTTCTTTTTCCTTCCAGTCACTCTAAAAAGTTCTGTGAAGAGCTTCTACACACGCATACCATTCCGGAAAGCAATGGGGGTCTCAGTGAGGAATACAACTGACATGAGCAGAAAAGCTGTTTCAGATGGGTAGGATGACACTCTTTTTACTGGAAGTTTAACTATGCCTGGAATACCAAGGCCCTGTTAAGCAGATGAAGGGCATCAGACGTGTTTATCCAAGAAGTTACAAATAATAATGTATATAATTAGTGCTTATATAGATGTGAATTATTACTTATCCTGCTATTAAATTGCTGGTTGGTCAATTAAATCTCTTGGCAATAATACACCAATTTTAATAGTTGATATTGATATTTTTAGGGCAGATATCAAAATAATAAACTAAATTATTAGATGTTGTCTGACAGATGTCAAACATGTTTGACAGGAGTCAAACGTAACTTCATCTACAAATGGAAAATGTATGGAAGAGTCTACGCAGTATGGAACGTATAAGAGCTGTGAACAGTCTTAGTCTGAAAGGCATCTCTGCAGGTTCTCAGTGTCTCTCCCCTATGCAATATCTAGTCTTCCCTTCTCCATAAGAGAAACAGATTATTAATGGTACTGAGACTAATGATGTTTATCCTTTCCCAGCTTCTTTGATTGTGAGCGCTGGTGTGATGCCGACCCCTGTTGCACAGGATTTGGCTTTTTTAATGACTCGCAGCTATCAGGTATTTTTGCATTATTTTCATTTCTTAAAATCATTTTAGTGTCTCTTTATTATTCCCAACTTCACTATTCTTTTGCTGTGAAGGGCACCTTAAAAGCCTTTGCAGATCTTATGCAACTCTCTTTAGCACATTTTTGAATAACCGTAACTATTTCTAGGAGTTCAGCCCAACGACACACTCCACATCTCAGAAATTATTGAGGAAAGTTCATGGGAATGAGTCCTTAAGAGGCTGCAGTTCCAACAATATGAAATTCCAACTGATAAAACTTCGGAACAGTTACTTCTCATTTATCAACTTCTCTTCCCAAATGTTGATTGACTTCTTTTTTGTGATTTTTTTAATGTTGTTTGATTTTTTAAAGCCTAAGTAATTCAGTACCCTAAATTTTGATCAAATGAAATGCATTTTAAGCACATAATGTCCATGGATACTTTGGGGCAGCTTAGCCTTTTGGCTTTCTCGGATGTCTGAACTTCTCTGCTCCCAGATTTTAGTCTTTAGTGAGGGAGATTGGTTACGGATAAAGGTTGCCTGTCTCTTCTCCTTAGTATTTTAGTTACTTAAAACATCTCAAGTAAGATTTTGGTCAGTCTGAGGAAATCAGAACTTTAAAAGTATGTGTGACTTGAAAGCTGTTAGAAAGTCAAACAAACATATTTACTCACATGAGATGGCTAACTTACAAGGTGTTGTCACCATATGCTCCCTCTATAGTCAGCAGAGAGATGTATAGACACAAATACAGGATCATTAAGTTTGGTTGACTGAATCCTGTTCTGGAGGTAGTTTTCTCTTGCTCCACTTGTTGTAAAGGAAGTGATTTGTTTAAAAGAATTACTTTAGCAGGTGTTTAAAATTGGATGCTACCCAGGTCAAAGTCAATGAGATAGTTTCTAGTGTTTTATTCCAAATTTAGATTTAGACCACTAAAATAGCCAACTTTGGTTTTGGAAATGTCAAGTGCTAATCACAGAATCAATCATAGAACAATAGAATGGTTTGGGTTGGAAAGGACCTTAAGATCGTCCAGTTCCAACCCTTCCACCATGGGCAGGGACACCTCTCACAACTCTCTCTGAGGCTATTAGTATGTGCTGGTTTTACAATTCCTTTGGGAATTTGGAACACTTTCAGAAATACATATTTTTAATTCCCTTTTTTGTTAATCAGACAACATTTTCACTTAGTCAAAAACTGGTAGCTCAGAAAATTAATCCAGTGTAGTTTAGATTGGAATTACTGCACAAATCAAGAGTAATTAACAGGTTTTTGTATCTCCATATGACAATGTGAAATTTGAAGTCTTAACTGAATATGACTTTAAGTTTCTTTGAATAGTTCTAAAATAAATTAAGGATTTTCAAGCACAAAACATGCAAAACTGCCACCTCTTAGTTTATTTGATTAATATGTTTAATCTGTGGCATTTCAGCCATCAAGGCCTGGCATTCATGTAGTCAAGAGAACTTTCAGTAGTGACTTGAACATGAGCTAGTATAAATCTTCAATGAAATTTGCTTTGAACCCTCCATTTTTTCAGGTATGGAAAGATTTACACTAGGTCTTTGAAAGGCAGAATTGTTATCTTGATGTAATAAGGGCTGTGTTCCAACATACATGCAGATTTTTAATTTCCTGGATTATCATAGCCAGAAATGTCGGCTTGCTCAAACAATAGTTTCTTATCTTTGCTCAGTGGAAATGCTCAGTGATCTTTATGGATTATAATGTTGGCGCCCACCTTTTCTCACTTTGAATTCATTGTGATTTTTCAACACTGTTTGCAACAGCAGTAAAACTTCGCCCATTTTAGGTATTTCCTTGTTTTGATTTCTAAATCACTGGAATTCCTTTTAACAGCATTGTATTCATTTTCCTCAAAATACTATCTAGAAGAGGAAAATTTTCCTCATCATTTTTATAACCATTTATTTCCCTGGCAGGTGGAAAGATAATGTGCCTGACTCTGAACAGTGTAGGAATCCAGACATGTGCTGAGGAGACAAGAAGTGCTTGGCAAGTTTCAAACTGTAGTTCATCAGATGCTGAAGTCAGAATACACCCGTTTGGCTGGTATCAAAAGCCTGGTAAGTGGATCAGGGCCTTTCTGACTGGTTTCTGTACATCGAAGCTTATTAGCTTTAATGTATAGAAGCTCCAGCTTTCAGCTGGAGGACCCATATTCAAGGATCATAAATAGACAAGGCAGCAAGTATGTGCAAGGGAAAGAAAGGTGCAATTTAATCTTCATTTTAATAGAAAAGTAATAGATGTATAATTTAATTTCTTAGCTTGTATGGGAGACTTCTGGCCAGTGTTGGGACCCTAATATGTTTTGTCCCACTGCATATTCCTGGTCAGGGTATCATTCTTTGTTTTTCACTGCGTGGCTTATGGTTTAACAGTGTGTGTGGATGCATAACTTCAGAAGGTTTGGTTTGTTATGGGATTTAAAGTGTCTGAAATATGAACTCAACCTGGAGCTTTTCAAGTCCTGTACTGGTACTCTGCTCACCAGCCCATCCGTTTACTGCTTTAGTGGGGCAA
Source organism: Coracopsis vasa (assembly GCA_026283785.1). NCBI lineage: Eukaryota > Metazoa > Chordata > Aves > Psittaciformes > Psittacidae > Coracopsis > Coracopsis vasa. The sequence continues at coordinate 10,761 of JANHGB010017840.1, read as the reverse complement.
CCCTTGTTACAGAGTAGAGACAGCGTGGAGTTGGGAGGCACCATGGAAGCTTATGGAGAAGGATGGGCTGAGGGTCTAGCACTGCGAGGAAAGGAGCAGCAGCCCTGATAATGTAGGCAACAGCAGGAGCCTGTGGACATTTATTTTTCATCTCATTGGTAGAGAGCCAGCTAAAAATAAAGGAAGTTTCTCACTTCATGGGCAGAGGGGTGATGAAGAGGAACCTGAGGTGTATGCAAAGAGTGAAGTGTTAGGAGAGATAGTGGCATTTCCTTACGTAGTGAGGAACTGCAGATGTGTTTCCACTATAACACAGAGCAAGGCACAGATGTTTATGCAAATGGAGATATTTGTAGACAAAAATTTGTATCAGTTGTGCTGGCTTGTTGAGTGTCCGGGAACCAGCAAGAGTCTCATCAGCAATTTGACTTCTTATGTGTAGTCATGGTTGCAGCTCAGTCAACGAGGAACATATGATAGCATTTTAAAGAAAGCTCTGAATAGTCCCAGTTCTTCATTCATAACAATGTGAATGGTAAAAGACCTTTTTTTTATCTTTAGAAATATCCATTGGTTACATGTATGGACAATACAAAGTGGAAAAAGCAAACAGGAAATCCAATCTGTCTTCAGCTTTACAACCCCTACAGCATTCAGTCTGTAGAGATTGTAATGCATTTTGTCTTAGTAGAGAATTTATAGCTGATTTGATTAGCCAAAGTGTTTTACAAAATACAAATGCACAGGAGAAACTTTTTGTTTGTTATTTAAAATTATTTTAATATTTAGAAATTTAAAATATTTAAGGGGAATATTAGCAAATGAGAAGTTTTCTGTGTGGAAAATATAGATGATTATTGGAATTCTAATTTAGAAAGTTTCCTACTGGAAACTGACTTGTTCCTAATTCTTGTTTTGAGAAATTCCAGTTTGCTAATCAGGAAGCAGAAAAAATCTCACATCTCTTGTGATGCAGAAAACCAAATGCAGAGAGGGGCATGGAAAAAACCCACAAAACTACTGAAATGAGTTGCTCCTAAAGAACTGCATTTTGAAGAGTGTTTGTAGGGGAGTTTATAAATTGAGACATTTAGGGAAGTGTGATGGGAAGTATGAGCTCAAAAGTGCTAGATAGCAAAATAGCCTCGCATCCTTACTTTTGGTATTTGTGGTGAGAAGATGCAACATTCAGATCCCAGCAATAATACTGGAAATACTGAGGTGTTGATTACATTTTAAACCTTCAAATGTAACTGTTTATAAGTGTTTTGGGTTTTTCTGCTTTTAGCTGACCTGAAGAACACCATGCCTAACCTGTGTCCGCCTGTTAGCTTACCTCTAAGGCCAGAAAGTGGTAAGTGTATTCATGTGTTAAGCCAAAAAAAAAAGAAGGAAACATCATTTGTTTTGTGTGTTTTTAAAAGATCACACTATAATGAAGTGTTTCTCTTCACATGAGCTTACTCATTCAAGTGTTTACTCATTTTTATTAGTTTTGTATCATTTAAACAGAAGAATTGTTGTCATCCACGATGGTGGCCTAATATCTCTCCAACTCACTGCCACAAGGGGTCACTGAGGCAAAATATTTGGTAGGATTGATGATGAAATGAATCATTTATAAACGTGGATGTCGCATCACTTTCAATGGATAAAACTTCATATTTTAGTGCAGTGGCCAATGAAGATAAGCTCTGGCAAGGGTAGGCCCCCGTTTATTGTGTTATTGCCCACAGTTGTGGGGTTTCTAGCGCCTTTCTTGTAGCATCTGGTGCTTGCAGTTTCTGTCAGCAATGCTGAATGCAAGGAGTGACAATGAGTTTTCATTAGATAGATAATATTAGTTAGATATTAGTTTCAATAGATAAAAGCAATTGCAACAGAGATGCAAAGTCAAATATAGAAAATCTAGTTTTCCCCCAAAAAAAGAAGATGAAAGGGGCAATTCCTTCAGAAATTAGTGCAGGTTTATACTGCTTCTTTTTAGTGGTGGTAGAGAAGAATGGTAAACTGTACTGCCTTTACTCCTTGTTTGTGGTTTCCTGCAAAAATGGGAATATCAGCCCAAAGATTATTCAGAACTGGACAACAAGAAATGCAGTATTTCAGGTGTGTGTTGGGTCTCACTTTTGAAGAGATGCTGTAACTTGCTATGACACCATCTTTCTTTGTTTTGGGAAGAAAGTTCATTTCAGTCTTGCAGTAAATGAACCTTGCGGCGCACACGTGTTATTTTGTAAGTGGATAGACCCTCTTGATAAATGAAACTGAAGTGCTGTCTTTCAGGGCTTTGTGTCAGTCACCCCTTAAAAGACATATGCAAATTGTTAACAGATACAGGCTTTCCTGATCTGTCCTTCCCAGAAATACACAGCATATCCGCTCAGTGCTGTGTGTATCGTTAAGGAAGCAGTTTGTCTAGTCATTAGATAACTCAATTTGACCCTAAGGTTAGACTGAAATTGAGAAGTGTCATCCACTTCTTGATTTTCTTTCTGATCTAAAGAGTTTTTAATCATTTTGTGTCTGTCTTTCCTTAAACCATGATCTTCAGGTCCTTTCGAACTCTAACTGTTCTATGATTCTATATGCAACTGAGCTTGCAGGAGATGGTTAATATTTGCAATGAATTTTCAGTATCGAGTTCAGACTTCTGCTAATTGTTTTATCATCATATCTATGACCACCAGTCATGATCATTTTCAGACCATTTGTATTTATTAGTAGAATTTGTGCTTTTTTAATGATCATTTTAATGTAATAGAAGGAAAACTCCTATCTCTATAGGTAAGCAGAAATAATATTTGTGTGAAATGCTTTCAGGAGCCAGTGGGGTATGTGGAGGTTGAGCAGTTCAACTCCTTTGCACTGTTTTTCTTATGGAATGTAGAAAACCACTTTACTAAAGCTTTCTTCCTCCCAGTGTGAAGCTTTCTTCTTCCCAGTGTGAAGCTTCCCAGTGTGAAGTAGTAATTTTGTAATTTTTCTTTTATTTTTTTTTTTGCTTTCTTAAATCTAGTGAAAATCTTAAGTCTAGGAAAACAGTGACCTAAGCAGCACTTAAGGAAATGAGGCCTTTCTATCTGTCATTTATTTTCTCTCTAAAGACTGCCCATAACTGAGCTAGGGCAAGTGAGGTGCTCATCTTATCTTACCCTTAGTAACAATTTAGATCTATCACATCCATTTCCAGGTCATCTTTCCAAATGCAGAGCAATGAGGGATGTCTGTGGTTTACAAAGGTCTAGTTAACCACCCAAGTGGGCAGAGCCTCCCACGAAGGGGCAGGATTAGAGTGGTTGTCCTAAGGACAGCAATCAGGGGAAGTCACTGAGTCACAAAGCACATGGCTAGCCTGGAAGTCAAATTATCACTAGTGCCCTGTGGTCTTTGGGTCCTTCACACCAGTGTGTGCAGCAACACATTCAAAATGCAACTGGGCACCATCTGCCCTTCTTCTGTTCTGCCTCATTGTGATAGTACAAATACCAGCCTGGTTATTTAGGTCAGATGCTGCCTGTGTCATGTCAGAGGTTTGGGAAAATTTCCAAACCCACTGTTTCCAAACTCTTTATGATTAAATATGTTATATTAATACGTGCCATAGAAGATTAATTGTTTGAGAGTTGGGCGTCATAGAAAAGCTAGCAGTGGCTGAATTTCCTGTGTTGTGGTATTGCTTGTACATGGGGAAAAAGAATTACTGTGACTTCTATGTGGTAATCAGATGGTGAGTGTGAGAAAATGTTATTATTTAATGAGCACTGTCATGTGTGTATATATGTGTGTGTGTGCATGTAAACATATATATACACATGTAAAAAATATACATCAAAAGATCAGAAGAGACTCAAATTTCAATGCTTTGCCAGAAGTCTCTGAACTAGTGAAGTTCATCTTATGTCCCATTAGTCACAGTTTACTGAAACACAGTTGTGGCCTATATTTCAATAGGCAGTTAATGCATTTGACTGCCTCGTTTTCTAGTTAACCAGTTTGCAATACTCAGTGTCCAGCACTTTGCTTCCTCCGTTTTGCAGTCAGGCTGCTGACTCCATTCCAAGTCTGTGTTGTTTCCAGCCCGAACACCTTATGAAGAAACCCAGATTAGCAGACTTAGTTTCAGTCTTGAGGGAAGTAGATACTTTGTCTATTTTACTCATTATTTTTTTCAATAGAGAGGGTAGAGGCATGTAGGACCATAGAACAATAGGAAAAGCCTCAACAAGAATGGTTTCTACACATACTTGGGCAGCAAAAGGAAGGGTAAAGAACATGTGGGTCTGCTGCTGAACGGGGCAGGAGAGTGATGGCGAAGGGTATGGAAAAGCCTGAGATGCCTTCTTCATCTCAGTCTTTACCTCAAGTCCAGCCTTCAGACCTTTGAGATGAGAGAGGAAGACTGTAGCAAGGAAGACTTATCCTTAGTGAAGGAGGATCAAATTAGGTAACAAGCTGGACATACAAACCTATGGGACCAACCTGGCCTTGAGCACTGCCAGGGATGGGGCAGCCACAGCTTCTCTGGGCAATCTGTGCCAGTGCCTCAGTACCCTCACAGGGAAAAACTTCTTCCTAATATCTAATCCAAATCTCCCCTCTGTTAGTTATATCAGATATATATCTTATAGGCTCCATTCCCACTCCATTCAAATCAAGTAATTAACTGTGAAACCACCAAGGCATATGTATGTAATGATCTGTTAGGCCCTTTTTGTTTCTGCCTCCTGTGATCCCCTGATGATTTATAGCCATTCCCTCAATGTGGTGCTGAGCAGTGGCTGTGGGATTTTCCGATGTGTGAATAAATTTCCCTATCTCAGACATGGGGTATTTCCATTCTCAACAGTACAGGTGCTGATTTGCTGACTTTGTTGATTAGGAGTATCATTTGTCTTCCTGTTTTCCCAGAATGCTGAGAATATGTCATAGAGATCTTTGATGTGAAATAGAAGCAGCCTTCTTTTATCCACCCTCAGGAGCTGATCTACCATGGCCCTGTACAACATATTGGAGCTTTGGTGCAGAATTTCTCTATCTTTAGTTTTTATTTTGATTTTTATTCTCTTTGCAAACATGGGGATTTTAGCCTTTTGAAAACAGCTTATTTTAAACCTGGATAAATATCTGGTACGTTTTTAGTATTCTGTTACTGTATCATTTGCTATAATTGACACTACTCAAGGAGGCAGAAAGTTTGCATTTAACACTGCTGAAAGGCATAAATAACACATTTGTTAGTTTGGCACATGTTTTGTGAGGTGTGATTATAGGTATTATGTAACAGTTTTAAGAAAATTACTCATTTTGAGTTATTCAAATCTCAGTGGATGGACAAAAATGAGAAGCAACTGTTTTAGAGTATATTTTCTGCAGATCCACTCTGAGTTGATTTTCTTGTTTTAGAAGCTGTTGGTATACAAACAGTCTTCATTGGAAAAAAGCCCTCTGAACTCTAGGAATATGAAGCACTGTGTTCGGTCTGTAAGCATGATTTTGTCTTGAGTCAGGGCTAATAAATATGGCTCACAAATTTCAGAATTAAGATCAGAATTTGTCTTTCCAACATAAATTAGGCACACTGAACCCTAGATCTGGTTTACATACCTCCTTAGCCTCATCTTAGCCTCATCTTATTTATGTCCCTCTTCAAGTTCATGAGTTTTCTTTGAAGTTTAATTCATTTTACTGCATTTCTGTATCTCTGTGTCCTTATACCAAATGTCAAGATTTCCATCAAACTCAGAACTGACACCTCTTTGCTTCCACTGAAGTCAGTGATGAAACTTTTGTTGACTTTATGAAAAGGGGTTTATAAAGTCACTGTCTATGAAAGTGGGAGGCTGAACTCGGTGTCCTCAGGAAATCTATTCTGGTCTTGTGATCTTATGACTTAAGTGGGAAGAAGTGGGAGTGCTTTTGCAAATCCAGACTTAAACCTTGCCTATCCAAACAAGAACATCTGGAAGAGAGAGGCTGTCTGTATGGCACATCCATAATTTTGCAATAAAAGTTACAGGGCTGGCTGGATTCAGAATGCTGTAATTATCCAATCAAAGCATTTGCCAAAATGTGGTTTGGAAGGTCAGAGCTTAACCTATATATAAACCAGAAATGTCTTCCAGCCCATCAGGTGCACTATGCATTTGCAGTAAAGCAGTGCCCAGTTTGTAGCCTTGTGCCTTGCAAGAGCAGTTTCTAGATGAGGCAAGTTTAGGTCAGCCATGGAAAGCTCTGCTTTGCCCAAGTGGATGTGCATACCTGTGGCATTGCTGGGTTTGCTGCCAGGAGAAGGGAAGACGAAAACATCTACTAGCTAAAATCTCTTTTGCAGCTAACTGCTGGCTGGCAGTGTCCTCGGTGGTGCTGTGGATGGCTCTGGCTAAAAGGGCTTTGCTCTGTCATTAAAATAAGCAGTAGTGTTTCTGCATTGATCTGCATCTGGGGTCAGCTGGGCAGAAGATCAGAAAGGGAAAACCCTGGAACTCTCAGTATATAAATCTGAGCTTATGAATGCTTCATCCAGGACTAAGAATGAAAAAAGCCCACCTCAAACCAACCTGGAAAACAACCCCTGTGTGTTGGGTGGTTGCAAAAGTCACTTCTGTGATATTTGGGGTGAAGAAGAAGCAAGTGAAATGTGTTTTAGTTATGAATGTACAATCTATGGATGAGTGGTCACTCTTCTGTGCCTGTCATGGGCTACAAAGTGCCTGTTGTGTCTTCTATGTATTTAAAATGAATCTTATTAACTAAAGTCTGTCCCACTTGGGATAAAATGGGATAAAATACAGAACTTTTAATATAGAAACAGGAAGTTTAGCTTGGGATCAAATGTAGAACACATTACATGTACCTAATAATGGCATTGTGCACTCAGAAGCTTAGTTTGAGCACTTTAAAAAGATTTTAATAGCTATAAACTAGTGAATCTCAGGGCAATAGGTACAAGAGGCCAAGTTCAAGTGTTGGAGGTGTAAATCCAATTCATTTATATTGCTTTTGTGGAATCGTTTTGGGTTTCTTCTCTGAGAGAGCAGAATTTAGCTTAACAAGAGTGCTCTGAATGTTTGATCTGCGGGCAAATGGAGGCGTATGAGGACTGTGGGACTTGCCAGAGATCACTTGGTGAGTCAGAGAATCTAGGGGAACAAAGTCAGTCTGGTGAGATATCTTCCAAAACCACTGGTGCACCCAGACTTGTTGACCTACAATGGAATCCAGACAAGGCTCTTTTTGGAAAGAATCACAGCTAGTAATTTAAAGCTTTGTGTCTGAACCTAGGGAGATTACTTGTTCCACTAGTAGAACGTCAGTTACTAGTACTATACGCAGTGCAAGATGACAATATTGATCTTATGTAAAAAGATAGTTTAAGTAAGTCATATTGAGAATATAACATTTTTTTTTCATGTTTTCCAAAACAAAAAATAAATAAAAATTGAAATAGTAAATAATTGAAATAACAAATAATTGAAAACATGAAGTGACAAGATATAACCTGGAAAAGTAAGACCTGGGGATCTAGTAGTGCAGGCAGATATCTCTGGAGAGGATGTAACACTTTTATGTCTCCATCACTTACAGAGCTGATTTCTGTTTTTAAATATCTTTCTAAATAAATGCCACAAAGTGTCACCCTAGATGGGGAGGCTGAAATTTTCTAACATGGGTCATGGAACAGGTCATGTTAGACAGTTTTAAAATAGAGAAACCATTGTTATATGAAATTTCCACATGACTAAAATCACTGCATTTCTCTAAAATCAGTTAAGAGTCAGTGGGTCTGTTACAAAAGTCAAGCTGTGATTGCAGGGTTATTGCTCCCTTACTAGTTCAGACTCCTGAATATAGTGCTGATGATCATAGAATTATAGAATGGTTTGGATTGGAAGATATCTTAAATCTAGTTTTAACCCACCTGCTAAGGGCAGGGACACCTTTCACTAGACCAGGTTGCTCAAAGCCCTGTCCAACCTGGCCTTGAACACTGCCAAGGATGGGGCAGCCGCAGCTTCTCTGGACAACCTGTTCCAATGTCTCAGTACCCTCACAGTGAATAATTTCATGTTACCATCTAATCTAAATCTACCCTTTTTCAGTTTAAAGTCATTCACCCTTGTGCTATCGCTACATAAAATTGTAAAAAGTCCCTCTCCAGTTTTCTTTTAGGCCCCCTTTAGACACTGGGAGCTGCTCTAAGGTCTCCCTGGAGCCTTCTCTTCTCCAGGCTGAACAAGCTACATAATTAAGAATTAATTCTATTTTATATATATGTGCATATACACAGATATGTACACATGTATATATGCACATGTATTACATGTATACAAACATGCACACTCACATATATGCATGTACGTATGCATGTACATATGTAAGCATATTCACGTATATGCTGTCCCTAGCATTCCTCAAGAACTATTCTTCTTCTCACAGTGGAATTAAAAAAATGCAGCAAACCTTTTTTCTCGTGCACAAACAGCTAAAAATGTCTGCAAGGTCTCAATTTTGCACACAGAAGCCAAAAAAAGAAGGCTTGGGAAAGGATAGGCCTCTAATTACCTTAGTTCCTTTCAACAGTTCAATATATTCTCAAGGCAAAAGGGCCCTGCTATGGCCACCAAGACCTAAACAAGAGGTTGGTGTTCCCCTCCCCATGTAATTGTATGGTGAGGACAGAGCAGAGCCAGCTGTTGCCATGCTATTCCTGGTGAGCAGATCTTGCCCGGTTGTTTGAGTTTACCACACAGATACAAAAGTTGTGGCCATTCATTTCATTAGAGGTTTCTTTTAGTCTTCTGAGAAATGGGTGACTGGCAAAGATGGCCAAAGTTCCATTCCTTCTCCTCCTCACAGAAATAAAGCTGTGATCATAACACAGCATCAAATCTGGAGCTAAGGTCAGGGGTTCATACAATCAGGGCTGTGGCATGCCTTCCGTGCAACTTGGAAGCCCTGAGGTTGACCTAGTTGTCCAGTTGATGAGAATGCAAGACCCAAAACAGACCACAGACTAGGCTGGTTGCATCGTTCCTTGAGCAAGTAGGCAGGGAATAGCAATGTCTAAATCAGAGTTCAGAATTATTTTATTCCCAGTAAATGGAATGATCAAAGGTTAACTGACAAAGCCCTGGCTCTATGTTGATGCTAAAAGTTTTTGCTTCTGCAAGGTAAATTGTTCCCAAGGAAATGTAAACTGCAAGCACAGGTTATCTATCAGAGCATAAGCTGAAAAACCTGATGTGCAAAAGACGTGTGACCAGCAGGACAAAGGAAGTAATACTGCCGCTTTACTCCTCTCTCATGAGACCCCACCTGCAGTACTGCATCCAGCTCTGGGGTCCCCAATACAAGAGGGATGTGGACCTGTTGAAATGAGTCCAGAAAAGGCCACAAAGGTGATCAAAGGGTCCCATGGACTTGTGACCTCTGAAAATGGGATTAGATGCTCTAGTCAATCAGAGGCCATTGAATATTACATTAATTTATTCCCAGTTGATGCAAAGGAACTCCCCAATGCTTTTGTTTCTGTATTATTTTCCTCTGAAGTTTTTCCTGATTCCTCTATTTATATTATTTTGTATGGTTCATTTTGCAGAGTATTTGGATATATGGCAACCCTTAAATGTGTCCTCTGTTCTCATGGATTCATCCATCTCAAACTTTGAAGTTGTGCAAGTTAGTAGAGATATATCCAATTACTTCTCCACCGCCAGAGAGTATTGCCTATCTGGTAAGAAATGATTATTTATAACTTTAAAGAAAATACTGGTTTGTGAGCCTGAAAAACCAAGAACAACTTCCCACCACCACTTCTGACATAGATACACCAATTTTACTTATTTCTAAAGACTACCCCAGTGTTTCTGGATTTGAAAGAAGGGATCTGAAATAGGTTATCTAATGAGAGAAATGAGAGACATAAAATGCTGTTGAGTGATTGTGTAATTTTGACACCTCTTGGGCATGGAAATCTCTTACTTCTCCAGGCATTGGATAACTTGGAGAATATTATAGTTAATAATTAGAGGGGCAATGTCATTATTTTCTAAAGAACAGTTAAGGGAAGCTCATCAAGTGAGACAAATGGAGTCACCTACAGTTATCTAAAGTAACCTGTACCTGTACGCATGAGCAGGTTAACTGAGAGCTGGGATGAAGCAGGGGTCGGGTTAGGCTGTAGTAACAGCCTATTTTAGTAACAACAAAGGAAACTAGTTTATTCAATAGCCTGATTAGCAGCAAAGGTCCTTTCACTTTGCATGACTGGCAAATCCCCAGTGCCACAATGTGGTAGAAATAAGGAAAAGTTCCCACTTACTGAAGAAGATAGTCCTTTGAATGGTGTGGGGTTTTTTATTAGGCAGTCCTCACCTTATGAAGGTGAGCAGTGTAACATAGTGGTTTTCCCTTTTCCTGTAACTGTTTGAAGGAGCCTTTCCAAAGAGGAAGTGTTGGATACCCACCTCTGAGTACAAACTGGGTGATTAACTTTATCGTGCTTATTTACTGTATGTATAGATATATGCCTGATTCATGTTAGTGTGCTTGTTTGCTCTAGTGTGCTTATTCGCTTTAGTGCTATAATGGATGGGAACCTAGTTGAGAGTTGATTTCTTCTCATGACTGAGAGACATAACAAAGTATGGTTTTTGTCACAGTATATTTGGTAGAGTATATATGTGTATATTCATTGTGACTATTTGCTGGAAGGAGGCAGGAAAGCAGAGGTGTGCAGCTGTTCTATGACCTTCATAC